>PISX010005550.1:0-106741 GCA_004024625.1 Mellivora capensis | reverse complement strand
TATACCTTCTGCTCCCCTCTCTCTTTCTTCTTCTTCTGGAATCCCAATTATTCTAATGTTGTTTCATCTTATGGTGTCACTTATCTCTCGAATTCTCCCCTCGTGGTCCAGTAGCTGTTTGTCCCTCTTTTGCTCAGCTTCTTTATTCTCTGTCATTTGGTCTTCTATATCACTAATTCTTTCTTCTGCCTCATTTATCTAGCAGTAAGAGCCTCCATTTTTGATTGCACCTCACTAATAGCTTTTTTTATTTCAACTTGGTTAGATTTTAGTTCTTTTATTTCTCCAGAAAGGGCTTTTATATCTCCAGAAAGCGTTTCTCTAATATCTTCTATGCCTTTTTCAAGCCCGGCTAGAACCTTGAGAATTGTCATTCTGAACTCTAGATCTGACATATTCCCCATGTCTGTATTGATTAGGTCCCTAGCCTTTGGTACTGTCTCTTGTTCTTTTTTTTGTGGTGAGTTTTTCTGCCTTGTCATTTTTTTCCAGATAAGATTATATGAAGGAGCAAATAAAATACTAAAAAGGTGGCAAAGACCCTAGGAAAATGCCCTTTAAAGAAAAAATTGAATTAACTGCAAGCCTAAAGAATCATGGGGAGAAAGCCATGAATTCTGTGCTTTGCTTTCTCCTCCTCTGGAGTTCCGCTGCTCTCCTTGTTAAGTGAACTTGGTCTTGGCTGGATTTCTTTTGATCTTCTGGGGCAGGGGCCTGTTATGGTGATTCTCAAGTGTCTTTGCCCGAGGCAGAGCTGCACCGCCCTTCCCAGGGGCCGGGGTAAGTAATCCGCTAGGTTTCGCTTTCGGGAGCTTTTGTTCCCTGAGCGCTTTCCGTAGAGTCCGGAGGACGGGAATGAAAATGGCGGCCTCCTAGTCTCCGGCCCGTAAGAGCTGAGATTCGGGGCTCCACTCCTCAGAGAAAATCCCCAATCACTCCCGTCTCCCTCGCCTCTGGCCGTGCTCCGAGCTCACCCAGCCTGCAACCGGTTCAAGGTAACCCCGAGCTGAGAGCTCACTCCTCGGCTCTGTCTCTGTAGCCGGCTTCCCGCTCTGATACCTGCTAGCTCTGCACCACTCAGGCACCCCCGATCCTTCTGTGACCCTGCGGGACCTGGGGCCACACTGACCCCGTGTGGGCTTCACCCCGGCTTAGCCTCTGGAGCGATGTCCCTCTGTGGAGCCGACTTTTAAGTGTCCCAATTTAGTGCTCCATTGCTCCGCCGCTTGCCGGGAGCCGGCCCCTCCCCCGCGGTCTATCCTCCCGTCGCTTTTGATTCACTTCTCCACCAGTCCTACCTTCCAGAAAGTGGCCGGTTTTCTGTTTCCAGAATTGCTGTTCTTCCTCTCTTTGATCTCCCGTTGGATTTGTAGGTGTTCGCAATGGTTTGATAAGCTATCTAGCTGATCTCCTGCTACCTGATGTAGTCTCAGCTGCTACTTCTCCGCCATCTTGCTGGCTCCCCTGTTTTTCCATTTCTGTGGAAACATTGCTTTATGCCACTTTCTATAGATACCTGAACTCTCCTTTTTAAAAGTATTACTTAAGTTCCATCATAACCTCTGTGTTAAAGAAATTCCACATATTAGCAGTTTGTCTATCACTTATCCAAAATCTAACAATTAGAATCTTCAAATAAGAGTTTTTTCTTGTTATTAAAAGAAGCTAAATGACAAGTAAGAAGCTGATGTCTGTGATAATTCAAAGAAGAAACTCACTGGATGGTAGTAGAAAGCTTATTCAGGGAGCCTGGGTGCCTCCATCATTTAAGCAGCTGCCTTCCCCTCCGGTCATGATGCCCAGGTCCTGGGATGGGATCCCGCATCGGGTTTCCTGCTCAGTAGGGAAGACTGCTTCTCTTTCTCCTTCTCCCTGCTGCTTCCCCTGCTGGTGTGCTGTCTCTCTCTTTGTCAAATAAAAATCTTAAAAAAAAAATTTTTTTAAAAGAGCTAACTCAATCTCCTATTCATTCTTCTTGGAACATTTCAAAAATAATTAATGGTCATTAAGATGATCCAGAGTTCTGAAAGATTTTGAAGTATCTCACAGGTCATCGAAAGAAATTTCAGAAATGTCAATCAAGACAATTGTGTCATTAAGCCCATTTTGTTTAATTACCATGTTTGAAATATATATACACACACATTAAGATATATATGGGTATGTGTATATGTATGTGTGTGTGTCTGTATAACGATATCATTTTATTAACTGAAATATCATATTGTCCAAAATTTTGCATTATTTAAATGATTTAAATAAATGATATTACTGTAGGCATTTCTCTGTTGTTAAATGTATTCCAATAAAAGCCATTTGAGGACATTAATTAAATCACCTCTTTATTCATCACTATGAAATCAGTAGACTGATTTTTTTTTAAGATTTTATTTATTGATTTGCCAGAGAGAGAGAGCAAGCACAAGCAGGGGGAGTGGCCCACAGAGGGAGAAGCAGGCTCTCTCCTGAGTAGGGAACCCAATGTGGGATTCCATCCCAGGACACTGGGGTCATGACCTGAGCCGAAGGCAGAGGCTTAACCAACTGAGCCACCCAGGTGCCCCTGATTTTTTAAAAGCTATTATAATTTTAAATCACCCTTTAACTATCTAAGTGCCTCATTAATATTTCCTTTTCATACATGCTTCTCCTAAGTACTTTAATAAAGCCATCTTGCTCATAATAGTTTCTGATGAGGCAGGCAGAGATTGATGGAGACTTTATGAAATTAATGAGCTAATTGTATCACTAGTGTAATGACTGCATACATACATTTATTCTAACTTCCAGATATTAATTTCTATCTCAATAGAAATTGTTTCTGTTTTTCACTGTCCAGACAATTACCCAAAGCAATTTATCTGTACACACTATGATTGTGCTTACTCAATTGTTTAGCAAATTTTCCCCAGTTGTAATTTTTAACTATTTCAAAATGTAACCAGTAGAATGATTGGACTTCTTTTTTGGTCCTGTAGGCAAAGTAAAAATTTGTTTCATATTGCGTGTATGGAGGAACAACAAAGAAACAAGTATGATGATGAAGACACCTATGTATTCCTTTTTCATTGTTCCAATCACTCTTCCCAGTTCTTTACCAGAAACCTCTACCATTTTCTACTGCCTTGTCCCTGAGTTTCTCTCATCCTCTGCTATGAGTAGTGCTTCAGTTGGTGGTTATGTATCTGTTCACCATCCTCCCTGCATGTCACTTTGCTTCTTAATTCATTGCTTTCTGGAAACATTCCAGTTTTCTCTAGTAGTTTCTAGATTTCTTCTTTTAAGGATTCCAAAACGTCAAGCATCTACTTTGATGCTGTATATAACATTATAGAAATAAAATGTTTGTTGAAATAATTAACAGGAATGTCATCACCAGTCAATTATTTCCTAAATTATCTTCTAAATGTCTTAACTGGTACATAAAAACTTCCTTTCTGGGGCGCCTGGGTGGCTCAGTGGGTTAAAGCCTCTGTCTTTGGCTCAGGTCATGATCCCAGGTCCTGGGATCAAGCCCCACATCAGGATCTCTTCTCAGTGGGGAGCCTGCTTCCCCGTCTCTCTGCCTACTTGTGATCTCTGTCTATCAGATCAATAAATAAAATCTTTAAAAACAAAGAAACAAACAAACAAACTTCCTTTCTTCCCAAGACAATTGGGAATTTGTCAGCTCAGTGGTAGGTATGATATTCTTGTAGTTACTACTATTAATACTGATAATATAATAATAGCCGTCAATTGTTTAGTGCTTTTTACCTGGTACTGTACTAAGTACTTTATTTATATTATCTTATTTGATTCAGTTAATATTTTTATGCTTTTTTTACAATATATTTTCAAGTCCTTGAATATGTCTATAATAACTGTTTAAATGGCTATTAATTTATCTTGAGTCATAGTTTCCACTGACTGCTTTTTCTCTTGACTATGGCCCAAACTTCCCCATTACTTTATATATCTGTTAATTTTTTCTGTATCCTGGATATTGTAGGTGATATATTGTAGAGCCTCTAAATTCTCATATTTTCCTATGTGATGGTTGATTTGTTCTAGCAAGGTAGTTAACTTGGTTAGAGTCAGATGCCACCTGAAATTTCTTTTTTAAACTGAAGTATATTTGAAAAAGAAAATGTATTTAAAATGTATGATCTCTCTGATACGAGGAATTTGAGAGGCAGGGTTGGGGGTCATGGCAGGTAGGGAGGGAAAAAATGAAACAAGATGGGATCAGGAAACCATAAGAGACTCTTAATTTCATGAAACAAACTGAGGGTTGCTGGGGGGATAGGGTGGCTGGGTGATGGACACTGAGGAGGGAATGTGCTATGGTGAGTGCTGTGAAATGTGTAAGCCTAATGATTCACAGACCTGTACCCCTGGGGCAAATAATACATTATGTGTTAACTAAAAAATGTACAACATGTAATTTGATATATTTATACATATATATTTATTTATATTTATCTACTAATAAAGTATTGCAGTTATAGTAATATTTATACTTTTCTCTTTTGACCTTAATATTAGAGTTTTAACTGATTTACCTATCACTGTTACAATATTAGGGTATTCTAACTTAATTATGTATTTACCTTTACTAATGAGTCTTATGCTTTCATTTGTTTTCCTCTTACTAAGTAATGTCATTTTATTTCACCTTGAAGAACTCTTTTAACATATCTTGTAAGGGCAGTCTAGTGATGATGAAATTCTTCAATTTGTCTTTGCCTGGAGAAGTCTTTGTCTTTCTTTCATTCTAAAGCACAACTTTGCTGGGTATTCCTGGTTGGTAGATATTTTGTTTTTGTTTTTGTTTTTCTTTTAGCACTTTGAATTATCACCCTTTTATATTCTGGACTGCTAGGGTTCTGCTGAAAAATCTTATACACTTGTGGGGATTCTCTTGTATGTAGCAAGTTAGTTTTTCTCTTGTTATTTTTAAGGTTCTCCTTTTGCCTAAATTTGACAGTTTAATTTTAATGTGTCTTAGTTTGGCTCTTTTTCAGTTCATCTTTTTTGGTACTTTTGGTGTTTTCTGGATCTGAATGTCTGTTTCTTTCCCCAGGTAGGGGAAATTTCCTACCATTATTTCTTTGAATAAACATTTTGCCCCTTTCTTTCACTTCTCCTTCTGGGATCCCTTAAATGAATATATTGCTCCTCTCCATGATGTCCCATGAGTCCCTTAAGCTATCTTCAGTCTTTTTTCATGCTTTTTTCCTTTTGTTCTTCTGACTGGATTAATTCCACTACCCTGTCTTTCAGTTCACTGATTTTTATTCCTCTAGTTATCTGTTGAAGTCCTCTATTGAAATTCTCAGTTCAATTATTATATTCTTTTAAAATTTTTTTTTATTTTTTATAAACATATAATGTATTTTTATCCCCAGGGGTACATGTCTGTGAATCACTAGGTTTACACACTTCACAGCACTAACCATAGCACATACCCTCCCCAATGTCCATTACCCCACCCCCCTTTCCCTCCCCCCCTCCCCCCAGCACCCCTCAGTTTGTTTTGTGAGATTAAGAGTCACTTATGGTTTGTCTCCCTCCCGATCCCATCTTGTTTCTTTTTTTCTTTTCCTACCCCCCCAACCCCCCATGTTGCATCTCCACTTTTATTATTAGGACAATGTTTATTATTATACAATTTTTATTATTATACAATTATTATATTCTTAATGCTACGATTTTTGTTTGGTATGATTTTACATCTCTTTGTTAAAATTCTCACTTTATTCTTGCATTTGTTTTCCAACCTCAGCGAGCATCTTTATGTGAGCTTTGAACACTGTATCAGATAAATCACTTACCTCCATTTCATTAAGACTGGTTCCTGGAGATTTATCTTGTTCCTTTGTTTGGAACATATTCTCTTGTTTCTTAATTTCCCATGACTCTCTGTGTTGCCTTCTGTGCATTAGTAAAGTAGACAGCTCTCCCAGTCTTGACGGACTGGTCTCCTGTAGGCGATGAACCTCATCATCCAACCTGACCCAAGCTCTTGGTTGCCTCTCAGACCTTTGTGACTGCCCGAGCTTCTGTCTTTATTCTTACTGATTCCCAGTGGTTGATGGTGGGCTATGACCCACCAGTGTCCCAAAGGGGAGGATTGCAAGTCAGCATCTAAATGGAGGCTGATTAGAAGCTGGACCCTCAGGCAGCAGCTGAGAAAATATTTAGTCAAACCCCTTCCAGAGAGAAACTGGGAGATGAGCATTTTTGTCTGGTCCATATGCACTGAGCCATAGTGTATAGCCATGTGGGGTGCTCCTATGCCTATTTAAAAATGGCTTCTTTGTTTGCCATAGTCCTGTGGGACTCATGAATGCGAGCCCTATTGGCTATCAGAGCTAGGTGATGGGAGCCAGCACATTTAGTGTCCTCCATAATAATTGGGACACTAGAGGTGAGAATCTCCTCCCAGGGAGATAGTGGCAACTTGGTTTTATTGTTAGAATAGGATGGAAAGAAAAGACAAGGGACGTGTCCAATAGCTCTTTCAGGCTACAGGAAGGATCATAATCAGGATCCTTCATGCTAATTAGAAGTGGGACCCTCCATTAGCGGCTTGTAAAGTATGCAGTCAGACTCCTTCCAGGGAAACACTGGGTAAGGCGCTTCTTTGCCTGCTCCCTCTGGAGAGACAGATGTGGTAAGTCCTCATGTGCCTATTAGCAACTGCTTTCCATTTCCTATATTTCTATGGGACTTAACAGTGCAACCTTCACTGACTTTCAAAGCTAAGTGATTTAGGGGGCTTATCCCTTGGGTAGCAGCCAAAAACTGGGGCTCTATATGTACGGCCCAAATCCTTCACTTCTCAGAGAGAAGCTGGGAGTTGGGGATTCCTTCCAATTGAATGGTGCTGTGCAGAGGGTGAGGTTTGTGGTGAGAGTGTGTCTCAGCCTTGACTATCTTTTAGATGGCGTATTTTTTTAGTTTCCCAAAGTGTTGAAGTCACTCAACTAGTTTCTGGATTTCCTTCAGAGGGAATTGCTCTGTGTATGGCTGCATAGTCAGAGCACCCATGGCAGGAGGGAAATTAAGGATTCTCCTACATCGCCATCTTGGTCTGGAGTCTACACCTGCTTTTATTATCTAAATTTCAACTACTGAAATTATTGTTTTATTCTTTCTTTGGTCTATTGTTAAAAGTTGTCAGGATGTGCTGCTTTTTGGGCTTGAAGGTTTTATATATAATAATACAAACCACTTGGGATATTATTATTTGCTTTTTAAATAATTTTTAAAGTGAAAGAGAAAATAAAGGTCTCACTTTTAATTTAATACCTTTTCCCAACAATTTAAATATAGACAGAGTCTGTTTTTTTAATAAATTGGATGTTAAGGATAATGTACTCTTAGTCACTTGTATTTCTACTTTCTAGAAAAATTGGGTCATATCAAGAATATAGAAACTGCTTCCTTTTCTCTCCATTTTCCTGGTTGTAGGATGATCCATTCTCTGCCCTGGACATTCACTTGAGTGATCACTTAATGCAGGAAGGGATTTTGAAATTTCTTCAAGATGACAAAAGGACACTTGTTCTTGTGACTCACAAATTACAGTATCTAACACATGCTGACTGGGTAAGAGTTTAAGAGAAATTTCATTACTTTTACTATTATACTCATATACCTAAACAGGGACATTAAGAAGTGCTGTCTTAAATAAAAGTGATTCATTTGGCCAGTTGAGGCTTTTTGTCACAATTCTGGTAATATTTGCTTTCCTTAGATCATAGCCATGAAAGATGGAAGTGTCCTAAGAGAAGGGACTTTGAAGGACATTCAAACCAAAGATGTTGAGCTCTATGAACACTGGAAAACACTTATGAATCGGCAAGATCAAGAATTAGAAAAGGTAATTGCTCATAATTCAGAAGAGTTCAGAGCCCACTTTAAAAAGAGTCATGAATTATTAAATTCATATAATTATTAAAATTCATTTAAAGGTATATTACCATTTAATATTTGATGATATTATGGTCCTCGTTTGAAACCCAAAGTAATTGTATATTTATATGTCATTAATAAATAGGCTACTTTGGGAGCATCTGGGTGGCTCAGTCAGTTAAGTGCCTCACTTCATCTCTGGTTGTGATCTCGGGGTCCTGGGGTAGAGCCCTGAATCAGGCTCTAGGCTCAGTGGGGAGCCTGCTTCTCTCTCTCCCCCTACTTGCTCATGCACACACTCACACACGCTCACTCTCTCTCTTATCTTAAAACACATAAATAGGCTACTTTGAAAGAATAAAATTCCAATGATATCTTTTGGAGGAAGTGCTCTCGGGTTTTTAGAAAATTTTGATTTGAATTTGAACCATATTATAATTATATGTGTGTTTAACTACTTACACTGATCGCTGAAGCATGGTATATCATTATTTTATCTTAATTTTCCTTCTGCGTATCTTATTTTCTTCACCTGTAATGTGCGGTTATTTTCACTCACCACCTATAAATGGAGGGTCACGGACAAAACAAAATCTAAGGTGATTTTGAAAGAAGAGCGAGCTGTGAGCTGTGGGTGAAGTTGTTGAGCATACCTGGATAGGGCTGGGGAATGAAGGAGAGTCATCAGGAGGCAATAACAATAAACTTTTACGCTGATACAGTTTTTAAGTTTAAAGCCTTTTTTACATAGCTCCACTGATTTTCACAACCCCCAGAAAAAGGCATAGAAAATATGGGAAATAAGTAAAGAAAATATGATCTCACTTTTATAGGTGAGAAAACTGAAGCCCAAAGAGGTTAAGTAACTTGTAAGCTGTACAGTACATATTGTAAGTGGTACTAGGTGGACTTAAACCCAGGTCCGTATCCAGTGTAATTCCAGTATAATGTTATGTATGATATAAATATAACACTGAATGAGGTGGGAACTGAGTCAGAGGCCAGACTGAGAGCAATGAAAGAACAACTTGTGGTTGAGAGGTGAAGTTATCAACTGTAGTAGCAAATTTTTTTAATGTTTTTTGAGTTGAGACTAGGAAGTGTCCAGAACTTGGTTCTCCTGGTCAGGAATCAGCACTATAAAATGAAATTTTTGTATCAGCAAATTTCTGAGAATACCAAGAAATTAAAATGCATTATTTCATAAAAGAATAAAAGGATCTATGTTTCAATAGAGAGAGGAAGATAAAAAGTCAGACAGACCCTAGGATTGCTCTGTCTTCTCTGTATTTGCCAAAGACCTCAAAAGCAAACTACTTAAGGAAGAAAAGACATATGTAAAAGTAGAAATTTAAGTAGAATGGGACAAATCGCAGAACCATTGAGATGAGGATATTCATCCAAAAAAAAAAAAAAAAATTACAAGGCACCATCAGCAAGTGCCCACTTAGGAATTATACTGTGAGAAACTTGACTGGGATAGCTCCAAATGACATTTTTTTTTTACAGTGACCAAGATGCCAGGGACAAAAGAATATGATGTAAGCTTAAGGAGTGGGGCCACTTATGGTTTATTTTGGAAAGAAGATCTGGAAAAAAAAAAAAAAGAGAGAGAGAGAGAGAGTTGTTGGCTTGATTTTATTATAATATTGACTGTTAAACAAGCCTGGAAGAAAGTCCATTAAGTTGTATTTAGAAATGAAGTGATCTCTTGAGATAGCATAGCTCTATAATTAAAGACACATTACAGGGTTATAAATCAGTGGGTGGAGATATGGAGCAAGTTAGGGTGTGGACAGAGCAAATGCAGTTGCAAGGTTGAACAGCGGCCGGTAGAAGCCAGAAAGAACAGTGCACCTGTCCAGAATCCTCACCTGGGGGTGAAGGAGGTTAATGCCACCTAGGGAAGGGCAGGCACTAGGAATTCATCTGAAGGCAGGGAGAGTCACACATTGGGGGGGGCGGTAGGGGAAGGACAGTTTCTTGTTCACTTTGTTATGTGGCAGGATCGGGTGTTTGCCAAGAGTGCTGGTTCCCAACCACGGTCCAGTTTGCTTTCTAGGGGACATTTGGTGACATTTAGAAACATTTTTTTTAAGATTTTATTTATTTATTTGACAGAGGGAGAAAGAGCACAAGTAGGCAGAGAGGCAGGCCCAAGGAGAGGGGGAAGCAGGCTCCCCACCGAGCAAGGAGCCCAATGCGAGACTCGATCCCAGGACCCTGGGATCATGACCTGAGCCGAAGGCAGACGCTTAACTGACTGAGGCACCCAGGCGCCCTAGAAACATTTTTGGCAGTCACAGCTGAGGGGCAGGTGCCACTAGCGTCTTGTGGGTAGAAGACAGGGGAGCTGCTAAAAGTCCTACAGTGCAGCCCCCACAACAAAGACTTTTCTGGCCAAAATGTCAACAGTGCCAAGGTCAAGAAAGGCTGACCTAGAGCCGGAGCAGATCAAGCAAGCAGAGACCAGGAAAACAGAACATCCTGTCCCTGGGCTTTAGACACCACTGTCTGTTTAGGGACTAAGGGGTCAACAAAAGAAATGTTACAAGGATAGTAATGAAAACTACAAGAAGGTGGAGGAGATAACACTTTGAGCTGATTTAAATATTGTTAAAAATTTTAGCTTGGACGACACCATTATCTTCCTAATGTTATTAAGCAAAATAAACTAACATCATTTGATGTCTCCTCCCCCAGCCCTCACTTTGATCTATAACAAGCACTCAAGAAATGCTTATTAAATAAATGAAGTGAAATTCACTTAAGTCAAATATCAACATATATTAAAATATTTAACCTGTAATGAACTTACTATGAGCATTTACTTATAAGAAAAATGAGTAAAGATTTCCTTTGATTATCTAAGATGTTCCATCTTTTGCTCACATAGCAGGAAGAGTTGAACAGGGACCAATTCTGTTGTTTTCCAATGTGCAGGATAATTTCATTTTATTACTCTATACGCAAAGGATCAAGTCAGCTTTAATTTTGTGTTTAAGCTCATGTACAAGCTAGTTTTCATATCATTAGGCAAAGTTAAAAGCTGATATGAAATTATTTCTGAAAAAAAAAAAAAGTATTCAAGAAACATATTAGCTTTCATTCTTTTTAACCAAGAATCTGGAAACAATAGAGCCTTCTAACAAGTCTCCTAAATCGCACATGTTGTATAAGGCCAATACGAAAACAACAACAACCATGATCACTACTTAGAGACTGACCACTATGGGTTTATTTGTTTACTGATATAACAGTCAAACTGTGAGTTGTGTGTGTGTGTGTGTGTCTGTGTGAGCATATACAGAAAGCCCTCAATTTACCAGATTCCAAAAGTTTGTGGGTCAGTTGTTTGGAACTCAGAATGCATTTCCTCATAGAAACAAGACTATGGGGGCACCTGGGTGGCTCAGTGGGTTAAGGCCTCTGCTTTCGGCTCAGGTCATGATCCCGGGGTCCTGGGATCGAGCCCCACATTGGGCTCTCTGCTCAGCAGGGAGCCTGCTTCTCCCCCCCCCCACCCGCCTGCCTCTCTGCCTACTTATAATCTCTCTCTGTCAAATAAATAAAAAATTTAAAAAAAAAAAGAAACAAGACTATGGTTAGTTTCCCAAACTGTCCTGCAGCAGCTGATTTAACCCACAGTGTATTAAACTGATACTACCACTCCAGTTCTGAAGCCAAGGGGACTTGGGTGTTGGAAGAAGAGGAATGGAGAAATTAAATTCTTCTTCCTGTCTTGAGCACACAAGTCTAAAGCAACTCTGAAAAATTCACAAAGTTTGTTTGGGGGAATGTTTCCCTTCTCCTTCTGCATATTTCCCCCTCCTAGGGCTTTCTCCTAAGGTGCTAGGCACCTCATTTTTCGTTTGCTTCAAAATTACTTACCTTCTTTCGCTACCTATTGAAGTCTGTTGCTTTTGTGCAGCTACCCTAGTGAGATTTTAAGGAAACTCACTCTGATTTAGCAATTTATTAGAAGAGGGGATGAGTGATAGTGCTTTACCCAGTCTAGAACTGCATGCATTTTTGAACGAAATTATTTATTAACATGAATAAATCTTTAGTTAGACAATTACAGGGAGTATCTGAAACTGATGTAAAGATAAAACAAGTAGCAGTGGCGAATTATGCCTTAAGGAGGTGTCCCTGCTCCTGGGGTTGGTGCCCTTGTGTTGTTGCTACTACCCTGGCTTCTTACCGCCCGACACCTCTGAGCTCTGAAGCCTTAACAAACTTCAGATGTTGCCTCACAACTACTCCTACAACAGGAGTTGTGGATCTCTATAGAGAGCAGAGAGCCCAAGACTGGCAAAGATAACTAACAGTTGGTACGTATGGGTCACTGATGGGTGAGTCAAAACCTTCCTGTGGCTGTGAGCTCCTTGAATGATGGTAACATGGTGTTTACTGTAGGATATGGAAGCTGACCAAACAACTCTAGAGAGGAAAACCCTTCGAAGAGCCATGTATTCAAGAGAGGCCAAAGCCCAAATGGAGGATGAAGATGAAGGTAGACTTTTCTCTTCTACCTGAAACCTAAAACGTGACTGCTTTACCTTGGCAACTGACATACAGTGTGCCCATGAAGAATAAAAAGCCATTTTGTGGGAAGAAAAGAACTAAGCCAAATATGTAATACTGAAAATGAAAAGAATAGGAGCGAAAGAAAAGTATATGTAATCCATCAACTGGCATCGTGAGTGGTTTCTAAGTGTGTCTTAGTGTTAGTGTGAGAGAGGGCTGAGAGGAAAAGGCCCTGCTTGTGAATAGATCTAGACCTTTGTTTCTATAAATTGGAAAGGACTAGTAGAATGACCAACTCAAGTTATTAATAAAATGTCAGTCCCTCAGAAATAAGCAATAAATGGGAAATATGAAGAAAATACTGTTTTGAAATATTTATATTTGAATCATTCAATAAGTCCTCATGGAATTTTCATAACAATATGGCAATGAAGAATAAGAGAATGTCACGAAAGCCATTTGTTACGTTTCAGTTTTCTGGATCTAATAAGGTATAGTAAAGAACAAAAGATTTCCTGGAATATATTGGAATAAGATGAAATAATTACATTGCCTTGACATTTGTTGCCAAGAAATTTGTAAGATAAATCTCATTTAATTCCATATGGTAAATGCACTATACTTCATGTTTCTTATACAGTTTTTGCTTAAGACTGCGTTTCTACAAGCCAGTTAAGAAAGAGAGAAAATTGTAATTTCAAGCTAAAGAACACCAAGATGTGCTACCTTTTTATACCAGATAACTATTCAGTATTTCAGTAAATACTCATTGAGAGAATGAATGAATGGATTTTGCACTTCAATTCCTTAGATTTAAAAATATTTTTAAAGAATGTCTGGTGCAGTAAACAGACACCAGCCTTTAGAATTTAAAACCACTTATTTCTAATGTACTCTAAAAGTAGAGTCATGCCCACTTACTCTCTCCAGTGTTCCAGTGGTGAGTATATGGCTGGATACTCTACCCTAGGCTTGTTGGTTAATCCATTCTCTGGGGCATAAAATAACGTGGTAATACTTTCCTACAAAATAAAATGATGTCATGCATATTAAGGAGCCGAGTATGCTACGTATTTTTTCACTCGGTTGCTATTCCTGGTCCTGGTCAGTATGTCTGTTCCAGCCACC
The DNA here is from genome assembly GCA_004024625.1 of Mellivora capensis. NCBI lineage: Eukaryota > Metazoa > Chordata > Mammalia > Carnivora > Mustelidae > Mellivora > Mellivora capensis. Next base: position 93,181 of record PISX010005550.1, on the reverse strand, counting down.
AAGAAGGGAAGAAGGGAAGTAGTTGCACATATCGTTCTTAACTCCTTACCATTGGCCAGTTCATTACATGGACAGATTAGGTACTGGGAGAAGGAAGAAATCTTGTCATTAGCTGGGCAGCCATAGGCAAGTTGAAATTTCAATTAGTATGGAAACAGTGAATGGAGGTTGGGGAGACAGCAAGTAGTCTGGAAGTGAACTTTCATTGTGTAGATTTCTAATCCTGCTCACACATTGAACCTGCCCTTACCAAAGGACAGATTATCTGAGACCTGTTCATTTACTTCATCTAGTTCAAAATATTAGGATTTTTGGTGATGCTAAGTCTTCCCATAGTATCTACATGTAGACTTCTGTGGTCTGATAACCTGTAAACCAAAGTTACCTATCTTCCCTACCCATAACCTGCTCAGTATACAGTAGTAGAATAGATAACAGGATAACTGCAATGAAAATGGTCTTTGGAAAAGGAAAGGATGGTAAATGCACAACAGTTGCCAGACCACACAAATTATCAAATTTTGCTGGTGAGGAAATGCTGAAATTCTGTCTTCATAATGGAGTATATTCTTAGGATAGTCATCTTGGAGTTTTCAGATGGTTTAATCACCTGAGAGGAACTCCCTGACTATTGTCCTCTGTCCTCTGCCTTTGCTCTCTGGAAGATTTCTTCTTGCTCATGCCCCTCTGTGACCACATCTAAAATGGACCATAGAGAACAGAGATTATGCCCTCTTGGGCCATCCACAAATTTCAGAGTCTATCTCCTTCTGGTGAAGTTTTACAAATAAAGAAATTTAGAGTTCAAAGAATTACGTATTTAAGGGCCAGACCTGTGGTTTCATTGACAATATGGTTCTTTCAATAAGTTTGTAAACTTCTAGTCTACACTTCTTGTCAATTTGTTGTGTAATAAATTGGCAAATTATCTCATCCAGACATAAATGTTCCTTATTGTTTTGCTCATCCATTAATTTTTCACCAATTTTTTCAGTGGGTTTTTTTCCCTGCTAAAAGCTTTTAAGACTTCTAAGACTAACACTTGTGTTTCTATAAATCTGAGGGGGATTTTTATATACTTTTTGTAAGGTAATATAAATTTTATCTACCTGTTGACTGAGGAGGGCTTAAACTAATATTTTACATGCAGAGGAAGAAGAAGAGGAAGATGAGGATGATAATATGTCCACCGTAATGAGGCTCAGAACGAAAATGCCTTGGAAAACCTGCTGGCGATACCTTACTTCTGGAGGATTCTTCTTGCTCTTCCTGATGATTTTCTCGAAGCTTTTGAAACATTCAGTCATTGTGGCCATCGACTACTGGCTGGCCACATGGACTTCGGAGTACAGTATAAACAATAGTGGAAAAGCTGATCAGGTATAGTGAATTCTGTTTTTAAATCATCAAGGGAATAAATATTGAGATTAACAGTGATACTTTTATTTAGTTTGATATTAATAGCCCAAGTGTCATAGGATTTTTGTAATGATTCAGTAAGTTAACTAAAATAGGACCTGAAATGGAATGACCTGTCAAAACGGAAGCTATTTGGATTACCTTTTGCTTTTGGATTACTTTTTAAAGCTTATCATAAGAAACATTAAAAGATAATGTTTGGGTTTGGATTCAGGGGAAGTATAAGCACATGATTGTGTGTGTGTGTGTGTGTGTGTGTGTGTGTGTGTGTGTAACATATACATATGGAACTTTCATTGTTATTGTTTTGATGGTATTTATTTTAACTACTGACACCAATGTATTAGCTGGTCATTCTGAGATTAGGGATAGGAAGGATGAGCTAGCTCTACAGTGTAGAAAACCAAGAATATTCCAAATCTGAAAATAGACGGTAATGCTTCATCTGCCCTTAGGCAAACCTTGGAAGAGAGTGAAGGAAACAAGTGGGTACAGGTTGGGGGTACTGTGTTTAGTCTCCAAGAACTGTCTAAACTGATGCAAGATAATGAAGTTGAAAATATTGTCTGACATTGATATTTCGTTTTCCAGTAAGAAAAAAACTGATAATTTCATATGTGGGTTTTTTGGTGGTGTTTGCTTTTTAGACCTACTACGTAGCTGGATTTAGCATACTTTGTGGAGCGGGTATTTTCCTCTGCCTTGTTACATCTCTCACTGTAGAATGGATGGGTCTCACAGCTGCCAAAAACCTTCACCACAATCTCCTCAATAAGATAATTCTTGGACCAATAAGGTAAAAAAATAGTTGTTTCTTACTCCCCCACACAAAATCATAAAACATGAATCTTTAAATTTAAGCAAAGTGTGAAACTTTAGAGACTGTATTTGGCCTTTGAGCAAATGAATAGGAACCTTCCCATTTTCCTGGCTCTAAGTTGTCCATTAGCAGTGCTCAGGTTCCAGACAGTTTAATATTATCATACATTCCAATCTGTTTATTGCCTAGATTCTTTGATACCACGCCCCTGGGACTGATTCTTAATCGTTTCTCAGCTGATACAAATATCATTGATCAGGTGAGTGCCTCTGAGTTACTTCCAAGTTCAAAAACAATTTTTTCAGTATAAGATAAATAATATTTAAGATAAACCTTGATTCCTATTAACAATAGAGGATTTCTAAAGCTTTAAGCCTATATACACTCATATCAATATTATATGCATAACTGATTTCTAGAATAAAAACTTAATAAAGAAAAGCCTTAACTTGAAATAATGTATGCCTGTAGAAGAGGTTACTTAGAGAATCAGTGTGAAATAAAGGGAACAAATAATAAACTAACATTTAATTTTTTATTATAAAAAGGAATCATTTTGATCAATGTATCTCCATTCACAACAAAATTCTTAAAGTTTAGTATTGATGAAGAGTGTCTCCCAGAAGCAAAGGATAGAATTCCAAGCTGTCTTAAGTGTCCTTTAGTTCAACTAGACTGGCTCTTTACTAAGAAAAGCTTTAGATGGTATGACATTTTAGAGAATATTCCAGGGATGCCAAGTTTATTTTAGATCCCTCTGCCTCTAGAAGTTTGTCCTGAAATTAAAGTCCTCAAACTCTTAAATTGGATCATTCCAAGAACAGATCTCTTAGGATAACTGACAAAAGAATCCATCAAATCCAGCACTTGTCTTTTCTGACTTTTCGGAGTTACTGTCAGAATATCTAAATTATCCTCAGTTTAGGAAAACAATGCTTGATGCATGCAGCTGACTAAAAAGTATACTGAAAAATTTTGATGTATTCTTTGGTGTTAGTCACATTGCATCTAAAACACTTCATAAGGAATACATATGGAAAAAAAAAAGACAACACAGTCTTTATTTGGAAGATGATATGATTGCCACCTAGAAAGTTCAAGACAATTAGTACAATAAAAAAAAAAAGCTACATAGACATTTCGGAAGAGTATCTGGATAAAGTGTATGATATAAAATTCAGTAACTTTCTCTGCACTAATTAAAAAATTAAGTGAAAAATAAATACTACTCATAATAATAACAAAAACAAAAATAGAGAGGAAAACTAATAAGAAGAAAAGAGGTCCAACAATCCTGGAAATCTGAAAAATCCTGCATATACAGAGAATTCCCCCATCAGATACTCAGAAAACATTATAAAAATAAAATACTCTGGTGATCACAGAAAACAAGTAGTTCAAAAGAACAAAATTGAGAACTCAGAAACACCAGCATATGGAGAAATTTAACACAGGATAGGTGTGGTATCTGGAATCAGTAAGAAAAAGATTATTTTTCAATAAAGGATGTTGGGACAATTAGCTATCCCTAAAATAAAAGCAAATATGTATGGAATAAAGATGGCCATAGAAAGATATAAAACTATAAAATAAAATGTGGGAGAACAGTTTTAGAATTTTGGGGTGGAATTAAGTAAGACACAAAATTCTGAATAAGGAAAAAAGCCAACAGATATGACTATATAAAATTTCAAACTTCTGTTGAACTAAAAACATCAAAGATGAATTTAAAATATAATAGATTAATTGGGAGAAAAGCTGGAACATATGTAAAGCAGAGGAAAAACATCCATAACCTATTAAGACCATCTAAAAATCAACAAGGAAAATAAATAATCCAATCAAAAACATGTAAAGGATATGAGCAAGCAAAATACAGAAAATTAATGTAAATTTCTTACAGAAGAGGAATAGCTAACTACGTTTTTAATAGTATGCAGCCATTAAAAAAGAGGGAGATTTGTGTATGGTAACATGGGAAGATTTATAGACTATCTTATTCAGTAAAATAAATCAAGAACACATAGACAAATGAGGTTTATTTCCATAAAATCCCCAAGATAAATTGACTGACAGAGGATAAGTAGATAGGTAGGTAGGTGGATAAAAATACTGAACTAAGGGAAGTGAGTGAAGTTGAAGGAGTGAAGACTTGCTTACAATGAAAATGTTCATGTACTACTTTGGAAACTAATTATATAACTTAACTTTAAAGTGAATATTTTATTGCACTGTAACCAATATTTTCTTTGAGCTAAAACATTTTCCTTTCAAATTACCTTCTTCATAGCACATCCCTCCAACTTTGGAATCTCTGACTCGCTCAACACTGCTCTGCCTGTCTGCCATTGGCATGATTTCTTACGCTACCCCTGTGTTCCTGGTCGCTCTCGTGCCTCTTGGGGTCGCCTTTTATTTTATCCAGAAATATTTTCGAGTCGCTTCTAAGTAAGTAAAACAAAGTTCTACTCATTTTCAAAAGCCTATGTATTTGATTTGCTGTGATCCAGATTTGCTATAGTGTTTTTCAAGATTAGATATGGAATCTGGAAAAGCAATCTATTTTTAACACGATAAAACCTATATTATATTTCATTCGGAGATTTGTTATAATTGTTTCTGTAATTGGTTGTTAAATCCTGGATATTTATTAAGATGTGGATTGACCTGTTGAGTTTTGAGTCCACAAACTATGCCAAATCTTTCATTCTGTGATCCATTTTCTGAACATGACATTGACAGAAAACTTGTAAAACCAAACACAGTTCTAAAGGGTAAACGACTTCATATTGTTCTATTCCACAGTGGGAAGAAAAGATAAAATATTGTAAAATGCTAAAATGCATTCTGTAAAAATCAGAAGAATTTAAAAAGGTTAAAGAGAGAAGTCAGAGTGATGACTAGAAAAGTAGATAATCTTGAATGTCTGATAGAAGAGCTGTAACTCCAAGAAATTGGAACTTTCCAGATTGGATCATTTAACACATACTTGAGTATCCAGCCAAATATAAATAAAAGAAGCCATGAATCTTACATTCTTCTATTAATATAAGATTTATCATTTGCTGAGATGTACTATAGTTAAATGAAATGTAGTACCAGTTGTTTTAAAATTAAATTGGAATGGGAGATGAAACATGAGAGACTATGGACTCTGAGAAACAAACTCAGGGTTTTAGAGTTGGGAGAGGGGTTGAGGGTATGGGTGAGCCTGGTGGTGGATATTAAGGAGGGCACGTATTGCATGGGGCACTGGGTGTGGTGCATAAACAATGAATCTTGGAACACTGAAAAAATAAAATAAAATTTTAAAAATATTCCAGTTTAGCTTTGAAGGGTTGTTATAAATAATACAGTAAATTTTATGCCGTTGCAATAATCACTTTATTGCAACAAACAGTAGGCACTACTGTTGAAAATAATTGTGTAAGCCATATGGCAGGTGAATCACTTTATTGCAACAAACAGTAGGCACTACTGTTGAAAATAATTGTGTAAGCCATATGGTAGGTGAAGCCATATGGCAGGCAAGTCTTTCCACCTGACAAGAACCTATTCTCAAGAAACTTAGTCCCTGTAGATTAAGGTAATCCTTGTATGTGCATTAAGTGCTAGAATAAGAAGATAGATACTGAGTTAATTTGGTAAACTGAGGATATTTAATAGGACATGACTGCAAAGAAGATGATGTGAAATTGGGAAAGGTAACAAGAAAAGCCAAGATTGTAGTTGGGAACCTCTCAATATATCTTATAACAATTTTTAATTTTAAAAATGTGGTTGCTTTTCCTCAGCTATGATTTGGGGTCCTCCAATGTTAGAGATCTGTATTAAATCTAGAATGTTAGGGCGCCTGGGTGACTCAGTGGGTTAAAGCCTCTGCCTTCAGCTCAGGTCATGATCTCAGGGTCCTGGGATCGAGCCCCGCATCCGGCTCTCTGCTCAGCAGGGAGCCTGCTTCCTCCTCTCTCTCTCTCTCTCTCTCTCTCCCTCTCTCTGCCTGCCTCTCTGCCTACTTGTGATCTCTATCTGTCAAATAAATAAATAAAATCTTAAAAAAAATAGAATGTCTTTTTCATTCCCAGCCTCATCGGCTTTTCTTTCTTTTTTTTTTTTTAATTTATTTGACAGAGATCACAAGTAGGCAGAGCAGCGGCATAGAGAGAGGGAGAAGCAGGCTCCCTGCTGAGCAGAGAGCCCGATGTGGGGCTCGATCCCAGGACCCTGAGATCATGACCTGAGCTGAAGGCAGAGGCTTAATCCACTGAGCCACCCAGGTGCCCCCTCATCTGCTTTTCTTGTAGCAAATTCAGACCAAAAGGGAGGAGTTAATCCTGAGTTCACTCTTTCGTTTATTCTGGTACCATTACTGATGCTGCTTGCTGGAGAGGCAAGAAGTTCAGTTACTTTATTTCTGTTGTTTCCAAATCTATTCTTGTCTTCTTATCCCTAAATATTACAGACATGTCTTACTTCAGTCACATACTCATTTGGGCTTATTTTTGCCCCTTTGCAATACAAATTGAGGAGAAAGACTAGGCAAACATTCCTAGTCCGTTATAAATTGGAATTGCAAATCATTAAATAAATAAATAAATAATAAAAATTGTGGATTCTGTTCATTATAAGAAAGAACAATCTGTTACTGGCATTGATATTGCCTAAAATATGAAGATGATCTTTTTTTAAAAAGAGATTTATTTATTTGTTTTAGAGAGAGAGAGAGAACAAATGGAAAGGACAAAGGGAGAGAGAATCTCAAGCACTCCAGGCTGAGTGCAGAGACCCATGTGAGGCTCGATCTTGGGACCCTGAGATCAGGACCTGAGCTGAACCAAGTGTCAGATGCTTACCTGACTGTGCCACCCAGGCACTGCATGGATGAGAAGGTCACTTTTAAAGAATTAACACTGATAATGGATTATGAAACATTCTTATTTGAAATTCTATGGAAGTGAACAAGTATAAGCACATGACATTTAATTTTCAAGGACAAAAAAACCTTTCTAGGGACACATGGGTGGCTCAGTTGGTTAAGTGTTTGCCTTTGGCTCAGGTCATGATCCAGGGGTCCTGGGATCAAGCCCCACATCAGGCTCTCTGCTCAGTGGGGAGTCTGCTTTGGCTTCTCCTTCTGCCTGCCGCTCAGCCTACATGTGCTCACACTCTCTCTCTCTCTCTTTCTCTCTGTCTCTGTCTCTCTCTCTCTGTCAAATAAATAAATAAATAAATAATCTTAAAAACAAAACAAAACAAACAAACAAAAAAACCCTTTCTAGATGTTGAGCCTCTGCAGGACTCACTTATATTGAGAAACTCAGGCAACTTAACAGGCTGTTCTGTAAATATCAAAAAGAATTAAAGTGGGAGACAGGAAATGTCATGGAATTTGGAATCTCTGAAATCAAAGACCCAATGTGTGGTTAGGTCTGTAAGGAAGTGTGATTCCTATTTACAAGAATACAAGGTCAAGCTGTGCCCTCACCTTCTTGATTTCACAAAATGCAGTCTTATAAACAAGGGTTTCTCCTTCCTAATTTTTTCCCTTCATTGCAAACCTCAAATACAGGGACCACCTGTTACTTGTGTCAAATTGACAAATAGCCCCTTAGTTTTATGGTTAAAGTAGCAAATACTCACATTCCTTCATATTCGATTTCCTCCTCTCCTCTCTCTTTCCCTTCCCTCTTCTTTCTGTCTCCTCCTCTGCAGTTTCTAAAGAGGACAAATCCATTGTAGAAACTAAAGAGAGTTTTGTATTTGTTTGTGACACTACACAGGCAGTCCAGAATGGCCCAAGTTAACTGTTGAAGATTATGAACAGTTTAATTCATTGACTCTGGAAGGTGAATGTTGATGCTGCAGCTCTAAATCCTCAACCCCAAAACGTAAAAAATGGCAGGAAAAAAAAACTGAAAAAAAAAAGGGGGGGGGATTGTTTTGAAACATATGGTATAACACTTAGCCTATCTTCTAGAAATGCTAGCTTATGTGGCTTAAGGAAATGTTTTCATCACTAGTGTGCATCTTTATGAAAAGGATGATTCAGATGTTTGTCCACTAAATGTTCACTGAATATTATACATATACATATATGCACACACACATATATATACATATATATATCATATACATATAATATGAATGTAGTTTCTCAGAGGACCAATGAAAAAAGTTCCATGAAGCGTGGAGGCAAGGAAGCAAATTCATCGTGGCCAAGGGCAAATTCATTGTCTTTTTCTTCAAATCCCTTTATTCCGTGTCCCCCACCCTGCTAAATAATACCGTCATTTGTCAAGTCAGCTAAGCTAGAAACAGCCAAGCCATATTTGACAATTCTCTCTTACCCTGCTACCATTCATTGATTGTCGCAGTTTAGAAACCTGCTTCTGGGAGACTGTCTCACAATCCTTCCCCTGTTTTAAATCTCATTAGCATCCCAGTAATTCAGAACTTTAAAAAAAAATCTCTGATGTAGAGTATCCTAACTCACTTACTCTCTTTCATTCTTTATAGCCACCCAAGTCATGTTGCTTACGCACAGCCTGATCGTTTTATTTCTAGTCTTAAGGGATTTTGTCCAAGCCACCCAGGACCCTCCACCACCTAGTCCCACCTCTCCTTTACACAGCCTTTCCCCACTGCAGCACTCGCAAAGGATTCTGGGCACCACCCGGACTGAACCTGCTGCGTTCTTTAGTCTGCTGTGTTTGCCCTTATTCCCATAGCTGGAATGCGCTTCTTGTTTTATTGAAGCCCTCCTCAAAGCTTAAGATCTGGCCTAAATTCCACATGCCCCCCCAAAAATATTACCCACCTCCTAGGTAGGAGGTAATCATCCTTTCCTCTGTGTCCCCATAGCAGTTTGCTATAGTTGTTGTACAAAGCAAGTAGTTTTTACAACGCAGTACATATGTGGCCTGGACCAAAATTCATTCTGTACTCATCTCTCTCTTCCTCTTTTGATTATAAGCTGTTGAGGTTTTTGTTAACTAGATTCTAGGAGGAATTAGTTGTAATAACAAGGAAAAACCCTAATTTAGGATGAACACAGTAGCCTCTAAACCTGAATGCATCTGAAGTTAATTTTGCACTTCTCTCTGTTCTAGAGATCTCCAGGAGCTTGATGATTCTACCCAGCTCCCTCTGCTTTGCCACTTCTCAGAAACAGCTGAAGGACTCACCACCATTCGGGCATTTAGGTGAGCAAACATATTTTCATTTTGCTGATTAGGCAATCATATCATCAACAAATCTATCTGCAAATAACTGATAATTGCTGCCATTTTTTGGATTCCTACTGTGTGGGCATGGCAGTGTTCTAAACTAGAAGAGGGAAAATACGGCAATAAGTGTTCAGAGTTAGTCTAATTCTCTGAAATTTTGACAAGCATAAAGAAAGAATGAAATACCATATTGGGAAGATAGTAGCTGTGTAATGTGGACCTGTCTTGTCATTCCCTAGCCTCAGTTTTCTCATATGTGAAATGGAGAAATCAGCTTTGCTTCTTAGGGTCATTGGGCTGATTGACAAATGCATGAAAAGCAGTAATCATGGTGATTAGAAAAGAAGCATCCAATAAACAAGTTAAAATGAGAATATTAATAATAAAAGAAATGCTACTAAAAATAAAATAAAACAAATACTACTATATCAAGTTATTTTAGGATTTAATCAGTTTTCTTCAATTATTACTGGTAAACAGTAAGAACCCAAGCTTTTGATCAAAAGCATTTATTTAACACTCAGAAAATGATCTAGTCCTATTTTCCCTGTTCAAGTAAACTCAGAAGAGAAGGTGGCAGCACTGAGTATTTCATTTAATCTGGAAAACTGACATCTTAAAGTATAATGTCTTCTTGGAACCCTAAATGCAAACATGTAGTGATTTCAATTAGAGCTTTTTCTACCCTAAGAAATATTTATATTATTAGATATAAAAACCTGAGTCAAAAAGTAGAATAGAGAGATATAAACATCAACAATATGTATCACAGAATTTCTGCATCAATCTACATAGACTTCATCATGAAGATTCACACTTTCTGCAGTGGTGTGTTTTCCTATCAGAGTGGCTCTTATTGGAGATGACAAAACTACTTATTGACGTCAAATTATAATATGAAGACCAAATTTGTGTCCTGGTAGAAGCCAGTAATGACCATTGGTACTCATGCATCCATCATATTAAAGATTTCATTTTTCACCAAATAAATCCTTTCAAGTTAATCTATTTGAGTGTTGAACATATGCTGGTACTACTCTTGATATGGATATTTAAAGTCTACAAAGACATGGCCTTCCACTTCCATCCCAGATAAATACCACAAAGAAAACAGTTAGGGTAACATGGCAGGTGGGGGGGGCAAGAAGCGACTGGATTCAGGCAAGCTCGTCGATGAAACTGCAGGACATTGATGGGTCCAACATATAACAGTCCTTGCTCTGTTTTCTCTCTGGACACAGTGAAGTTATTTTCTAAGAGTGATGATGACTAGAATCAGGTAAATCGTCTTGAAGGAAAAAAATAGTTTAGAATGACAGAGGAACTTGACCAAGAGTCAAGGTTTAGGCTTTTCATTTATCTTCTTTGTTAGACACATGGACAGAATTTAGCATGACTATTCCTAATTTTACATGAGAAAAAGTCTATGTAGTTAGAAGAACAAAATACTATGTGTTAAACCTTCAAGGCTTGAATTATGATTAGAAGAAACAAAAGACAACCGAACTTTTTTTGGAGAAGTATCTGCGTCATAGTCATCCAGATTTATATCTTTTAACATTCATTTCTAAAGTAAATATTAAGTACCACAAATATCAGCATTTTTAAACCAAAAGAAGCTTTAAAATGTGGGGACAGTCCTGCTGCCATGAATAAAATTCTAGAGTCTTTACATTTGGTGCTTTTGGTCAAGAATCAAACATCTTCTTTTCCATCCATTTCTTCCTTTCTTTCAGGCTACCCAGAGTCCCCAGAGTCTTCAGCTCTTTTGGAAAGTTAGCATTTACTGATTAGGCTGCCTTTCCTCCCCTGCGTTCAGGGTTCGTGATGTACTCACACGCGGCAGTGAACTCCCTCGAGTAGTTTACCACGAAAGTTTCACAGTTAAATTAGACTGAGATTTCAGTGACCTTTCCTATTTTTTTTTTGGTCCAACAGAATAAAGGTCTAAGAATGTTCAGAAGATGAGCTGGATGTGGATGAAAAGATACAGACTGAGTGTGTCAGAGTTTCCATTAGGAAAACAGAAGGTTTCTTGCCAAATAGAAACACACAGAAAGAATGTTCACTGCATTTCCACCCCTCCCCTCTCGCTGCTGCTTCAGACCGTTGCCAATTCCATTTACAAACTCTTTAAGAGTGCATTTGAAACAATATCCCACAACTAAATGAAGAGTAAGAAGCATCCCAGACAAAGCACTTTGTCAGAATAAAGTCTTTGATGTTTATCTAAGAGGTGTGTATATATACACATATATATTTTTTTTTTTCCTGATGTCTTGCATAGAGTTGGTGCTTGGCAAAGTTTCTGAATGAATGGCTGAAAATCTCCCTAACATTGAAAATACAGAAATGTTGTTCCTTAGGTGGATCTATCTCATTACTGTTCATATCCACTATTGCAGTAAATCCTCTAGTCCTGTGGGCCATCCTCCTTTTTCCTTATTCACTCTCTTCAGTTCTAAGGGGCCATCCCAGAACAATACAGGCATGTTCCTGCTCAGGCCCACTCCAGTAAGTTGCTCTTCCGTGTAGGTCCTTCTGTACATGGCATTTAGGTCAAGGCTGCAAACTCATAACTCAAAGTGAGGTAATTATTTGGCTCCGAATGCCAAATCCTTTGATTATTGTAGATCAGATGTTGTCTGACTCAGTTATCTGATGTATCTGGTTTGGCATATTGGAATGATCAGATGGATTGGACAGATATCAAGTATCTGCTTTATATTGGCCTGTATGGACAACTTTGTGGGCCAAGTGAACGCCCCACACAGGACTTCTTCATGCTTGTGACATAGTGATGGTTTAATATAAAGTTTTGCAAATTCATGTGAATATTTGGGGAAACTTGGGGCAGTCTTTTATCAAACAGGGATCATTTCTGAGCTGTCAAATGAAACTTGGCTATGCCTTAGGAACGTAATGCGCAGACAAGTGGTCCATATATGAACAGTCACAGCCATGAAGAGTGAATAGACCACATTTTGATTTGGCATTTCCTCCAACCTTCAAATCAGTTATTTTGATTATATTATCCAGCTTTCCATTGTTTTTATTATTCAGGGAAAATAACCGAAAAATGAAAAGAGACTATTTTTGTTATTTGGAAAGATTTATCACTGTGTAGCATGAGTTCTGTGAAAAAGTAGCTCACATGTTCAGATGGATAAGATTCTTATTAGAAGTTTCATTTATAACACGGATTACCCAGATTTGGTCTGATGATGCTGATTTCCAAGAATGAAATGAATTTGGCCAGGGATCAATATCTAAACTGTGTTTGTCATAAAATCCTATAAGTACCATAGGCTGAGAGTTCCTTTCGTGCAGTAACCATCCTTACAAATATTTTAGAATCTTGAGCATAAGCTATCTCATCTAACGAGAACATCTGCTGCCTCCAAGGACCTCCATCCTCTACTTCTTTCTACTCAGTTTCCTTCTTTGGTTCCCAGAAACCCCAGCAGAAGGAGAAATTTTAAAGTATCTATTTGCCTTTCCCTGAAAGGCAAATAGATATCCCTGATATGAGGAAGTGGAGAAGAAACATGGGGGACTAGGGGGGTAGAAAAGAAAAGAAACAAGATGGGATTGGGAGGGAGACAAACCATAAGTGACTCTTAATCTCACAAAACAAACTGAGAGTTGCTGGGGGGAGGGGGGAGGGAAAGGGGGGTGGGGTAATGGACATTGGGGAGGGTATGTGCTATGGTTAGTGCTGTGAAGTGTGTAAACCTGGCGATTCACAGACATGTACCCCTGGGGATAAAAATATGTTTATAAAGTATCTATTTGCCTAGTACACATGCATAGTTTCCTGTCTTCTCTGGTCCTTGTCCGGCTTCTTCTACCCACCTTTAACTGTGTTATTTGGAAAAGTAAAAAAAAAAAAAAATGCAATAAAAAGTAGTTCGAGCATATTGCACTTCTGTACAACTTACTCTGGTTTTTGTAAGGCCCTTGCAACATAGGCCGTGCCTTGTTTTTGTGGCCGCAAAATTATGAGGAAATTTATGAAGTGATCCTTAATAGGAATTTGTCATCAGAAAGCTTCCTTGTCATGGCAGGGGTCTAAGAAAGGAAGAAAGACTAGACCACACCCTCTCCAGTAAGCGTGCAGCAAAGCAGTAGCAGCTGGCCTTTATTTTGAAGTAGGAGTCCATTTACTAGTCATTCCATCCCATCCATTTGTCATGATATTGAGCAAACAGTGTAGTAGTAAGTGTGACTGTTTCTTATTATTTCTCCTGTTGGTGGCTAGCATGATAATATTTTTGTTTTCTACAGGCATGAAACCAGATTTAAGCAACGTATGCTGGAACTGACGGACACGAACAACATTGCCTACTTATTTCTCTCAGCAGCCAACAGATGGCTAGAGGTCAGAACGGTACGTCCATTTCATGATTTCCAAATGTACACAAAACAAAAAAGGGGCCTGATGCAAAGAGGGAGACAGTTGTAAAAATTAGTCTTGCACTGAGAGCCACACTAACTTCACTTTTTCCGGACGTTAAAATAGCTCAGGTTTGTTTATGTTACAGATGAAATTTGTCATAATGTTTTAGCTAATGGCAAGACAAATAGCCCAAAAAGCAAAAATTCATTTTGTGTTCATTAGTCTCTAAATCGCATAAGTTAATGGAATGGCAAATGTTTGTATAACTTCATTTTTTTTTCAAAAGAGCAAATTGACAAGTGAACAGATGTACTCGTTTCCTTCACTGAGCAGGGCAAGCCTGGAAGAGATGGTGACTTTCTATGTTTTAAGCCAGTGGAGGACCACATTAGCGGAAAATGTAAAAAACTGCTATTAATCATCTGTCGCCTTCTTCTATCCCTTGTGAAGGAGGAGGACAGGCACATGGTTTGGCATCATACAGACTTGATCTAGCAAGTTAATTAATTTGAGTCTGTTCCTCATCTGTAAAATAGGAATAAGAATATGTACTTCATGGGGATATTAGGATGAAAAATAATAATATAAAGCCCTTAGTTTCCTGATTAGCAGGTGCACTCAACAAATGTCTTTTGAATGAAAGGATGAATAAATAAATAAGTGAATGGAAACAGCACCTGCTGTGGTTAGTGGTTCATGAGCCAAACAGCTGGAGTATGAACCAGGAGATGGATGGGACCCAAGTTCCAGAAAGGAAGGAAGTGGAGTTTGCAGACTGGTCTGCATAATCTGTACTATAAATAAGCTACTTTGGTGGTAGTCGTCTGTAATATTTAAAAAAAAAATTTTTTTAAATTTAAACGATTTAAAAAATCATCTGTAATCTTTAAAAAAAATTTAAAAAAAAATTTTTTTTCTATCGGGGAACCTGGGTGGCTCAGTCGTTAAGCCACTGCCTTCATCTCAGGTCATGATCCCAGGGTGCTGGGATGGAGTCCTGCATCGGGCTCCCTGCTCAGTGGAGAGTCTGCTTCTCCCTCTCCCTTTGCCTCTCCCCCACCAACCCCACTTGTGCTCTCCTTCTAAAATAAGTAAATAAAATCTTTAAAAAAATAAAATAAGGGGTGCCTGGGTGGCTCAGTGGTTTAAAGCCTCTGCTTCCGGCTCAGGTCATGATCCCAGGGTCCTGGGATCGAGCCCCACATCGAGCTCTCTGCTCAGTGGGGAACCTGCTTCCTCCTCTCTCTTTGCCTGCTTCTCTGCCTACTTGTGATCTCTGTCTGTCAAATGAATAAATTTTAAAAAATCTTAAAAAAATAAATAAAATAAAATAATAAAATAATTATCTATCCATTTGTCCAAAGGAAAAGGAAGTTTATCTGTACTATTACAAGGCTATCATGTCTACTATATTCAGGCTTTCAAAACTCAACAGACCAAAGAAAGCAGATAGTAAAAGGAATTTGATGAGTTGGAAATGAAAGAGCCCAAGTATAATCTGAGTTGTTGATGGATGGATACACGTTGGTATGGATTCTTGGACCGCGCCCCTTCCCCCCGCCTTGGGCTTTAATTATCATGATTTCCCACTGGTTTACAGAGACTCTCTTCCACTATATTAGTTACAATGTGGAAATTATTCAGTGACATAACACAATTATATTTTACGAGTTTTAGATTGAAGCATTGGTTGTTGATAAGAAATTCCTTCCAGGTAGCGTAGGGATTGGGCAAAATGTCTCCTGAATTACTTATAGAGAGCATAAAGGCAGATGAAATGTTGCTTGATTTATAACAAAACTAAGACATTATTCCCAGATCCTATCCAGACCCTAATTCATTGTTTTAAACTTTTATTTGTTTTTTAAATTTGTTTTCTCTAAGGAAGAAAAAAAAAAACCCCAATCATATCTGAAAAACAGAATAAATCATGAAAGAGCTTGATGAAAGAATGTCCCCAAATCATAACAGAAAATGTCAATGGTTACCTTTGTTGTTTGATTTTTCTTAACTTAGAGATCAAGCAGGTTTTTTTAGGGGGCAAGTGTGTTTGCTTTGGACTTGAGGTGAATGTCTGACTGGACTCCTGTTTCTGGTCTTTAGCACTTCCTACTGTCAGGTTAATGGACAAGTGTTTAACAAGAATCTTCAAGCAAACCATATGTTCTGCTCTCATAGCCAAAAGACGAGATATTAGAGCCTTCAGACTGCCAAGAAAGGGGAGGTCAGGAGAAATTAGAGAGGAAGAGTGGCCAGATTCAGAATGGCTTTAGTTCAGTTTGACTCATGGCTCATTACTTTAAACCCCATGTGAAAAGGCAGCGGGACAACCCAAATGTAAAAGAGTTCTAGTTCCAGCTGTAGATACCTAAAGAAAATACTGATGTTTGAAACAGGAAGGGCAGGCTTTGCTATCTATTCTATTCCTTGATAGTACATTTGTTGGTGTGTCTTGTCTTTGTTTTCTGTGTATTATGATCCTTCCAAGAATTCTTGTCTGGTCTCATTACCAGAGCTCTCCCTTAAAAACCAATACAAAAGAAAAAAAAAAAAAGAGAGAGAGAGAGAGAGAAAAGAAAAAAGGAATCTTTTGCTTCTGTTTCTGGTGGGTAAAGGTAAGTTTTGGTGAGGAACTTGCTGATTTATTATAAAATTCCAGACATCTCTGCTGACAGAAATCAAGGTCCAAAGTATTTTGTTTATGATTTGTCTCCTTTGCCTAATTGTGTGTTTCAGTAAGTTTATGTGGGTATGCATACACACACACACACCCCCACACACACCCCTCTAGACAACCCCAGTGATCCAACCTAAAACTAGTGAGATTCACTCTCTTCTTCTGAGTACATTGAGAGTGTTCGCTAGAACCAGGATATTATTTAGAATATGTTAATATCAGAATCTTTATTCAACTATAAATGTGTAATTCAAGAACATATGCTACAGTAGGGGTATGGAATCAGTTAACTAGATAACTCCTATTAGGAAGTAACTTTTCTTCCAATTGTACACATATCATGACCTCATTACTATTGTGCTCTTGTGGACACATCCCCATCACTGGAGACACAATTTCAGTTTGAAATGAGTGGATCTCGTGTCAGAAACATGGATGTTGAGATACAGGACCTTGGGGATGAGGGTGTGAGCTGTTCTCTGACCCCCACAGCTGGACATATTCTGCCTTGTAAGTCATTAGAAAAATAAGTAATGAAAACTTCTATTTGGTCCACTGAATCTGCATTGATCTTACTTACCCACAGTAAAAACACAACCCCTCCTTTCTCTATTCTTTGCCATACTCCTCATTTAGCAAAAATATCTGCTTATAGCAAATATTCTTAGAGTTCCCGTAGAACAGAAACACAACTAAAACAGCACAAGGAGGGTTGGGGCATTAGGCATAAATCAGAAGAAGCAAACAGGATTTCCTGATGCAGATCTGGGGATTTTACCAACTCTAATTCATGGACTGACTCATCACCTTCATAAAGAGAAAGAGGAGAAAACTTATCATTGCTTTCTGTGGCTATTTTTCGCTTCCCTTCCTCTTCACTCTCAGTTCGAGCTTTCGGAAGCAATGCCACTGAATTCCCTGGATGGAAAATCTCAAGGAGAAGGAAGGAGGAGGAACCAGAGAAAAACACCTCTTGTGGGATTTCAGAAGATCCATGAGCCCCATCCAATTTTTGTTTACTCTATAATTTATTTTAAATATATGGCTCTCGTTTCTTTTCCTGGTCAAGTTAAGCAAAAGCTAAGACAATCACAAGTTATTCCCTTTCTCTGAGTAAACAGCTTTCACTATGGACTACATAGCCCTGCCCACCGTGGTCACTTCATATTCATTCCGAATTAGGAAAAAAATGAAGGTCAAATACATTCGCATCAAAAAAGGACAAGAGTCTAAAAGAATAATTTGGCTGGTGGGAAAGGAGCTAGATTGTGACCACCTGGCTTGCTTTGGCAGAGAGGGGAGTGTTGTTCCTCTGGGTGCCAAGTGAAGTGGGCCCCAGTCATGTGCAGGGTATCTCTACAGTCTAACCTTTGAATGCTGCTTATGTCCTTTGTTCAGCATGGCGTTTTCTCTTCAGCCCTGCACTAAACAGTTCCAGTTCTTTGGCATTGGTGTTTCCATTTGCGAAAATTGTGTAACTCTATCTAAAGGCTGTCTTTCCAAGGCTTTGTCTTGCTGTGTGGTGAAAGGATAAAAGAAAATTCACATCAGGAAGCCAAAAACAAAAACAAAAACAAAAAAAAAACCTTTAGCATCAACAGGCTTAAGTGAAAATAGCCTTCAGGTTGAGCTTGCACGAGAGTCGATTTTACAAAACAGCACAGAACTTTTCTGTGTATTCCTAACTCCACCACAGACAGGTGCGCTCTGATCTTGTCATTGGGAGGCCCTGCTCTATGCTCCCAGATACTCAGTGGTACCAGAGAGTGGTACTGCTGAGGGCTACGTAGAGATTATGTTGTTGTTAACCATTTGTAAGTCTGTTTTATAGAAAATTACCATTTTCACTATAATCCCATAGATAGATACATGTCATTGAATCACTAAAAATCTGGACAAGAGGCCTCTCTTTTGACTTGGAAATCAGAGGCTTATCCCTGGAAGGAGTGTTGCATTCACAAACTCGATGGAAGTTATAGTTTATCACTATCCAGATACAATGTCCGGCAGTGGGGCCTTCTTGGAGAACTGGCAATTTTTATGTGCAGTAGCTTCTGTCTTGTTTTGACCACAGGTGTGTTTTCGTGGAATGGATTAGTTAGGATGGGTAAGGGCTAAGCAGTAGAATGAATACTGCTAGTGATCCCTAAGTATTTGCTCTCTTTTGTGTGAGTTTTTCAGATCAGCCACTTCTCCTTTCTTAATTTATTGCTTGAAATTATTTTGTGGTTGGCATATTTGCAAAGAAAGGAAAGAAGATGTAAGTATAGAATCACTTTGTAACTCCTTAAACTTGTTAAGTGGCTCCTTCAGCTCAGCCGGGAGCCTGTTTCTCCTTCTGCCTGCCTCTCCCTCTGCTTGTGTGTACTGTCTCTCTCTCCTTCGAGCTCTCTCTGTGACAAGTAAATAAATAAAATCTTTAAAAAATGGTAAATGAAGTGAAAAATAGAGAGCTAACACAAGCTCTTACTATCAATCAATTTCACACATCTGTACTTCTGTACAGTTTGAAGGGAAGTTAATGGAATTTAGTGATTTTGCTATGAGTCTTCTTGATAAACATGGTGCACAAAGGAGCTTCCTTTCTTATGCAGATCAAGGTGAAATTCTTACTAAATGACTCTAAAACATTCTAAGTTCATTACAAAAAAGATTTGTTTTAGTTTTTTTTAGAATAATTTTTTTCTAACACCAAAACTCATACTCTTTATTACAGAGAGCACCTAGCACAATCCATGTCCCACAGTCCTATCCCTGCAAATGTTACTTTTTTCCCTTCAATATCCCATAGAAAAAAGATTTTTGAGCAGTGCCAATAATCCAGGAATGATCTGAAAATATCTAGTTGGTATAACTAGAAGACAAGAAAAATAGCACTTTCTAAAAAAAGGGATGAAGAATATTTTTTATAATAAATAAAATAACTTTGTTATAGCTACTAAGCTGCAGACATACTGGCTCTTAAGCTCTCATTTCTATATGAATTTAGTAGATTGTAGATTTTGAAAACGGGTTCATCCCCTGGAAATTGTGCTATCAATGTACTTCAAAAAGCTATTCCTTACTGCTGAGATGTCAAAAACATTTATCTCTATACATTATCTTTAATAAAAAATAAAACAAGAAAATAAGATAAAAACAGAGGGAAAAAAATTATAATAGAATCTTAAATATAGAGAACAAAATGAGGGTTGCTGAAGGGAAGGTGACTGGTGGGTGGATGGACTAAACGGGTGATGGGCATTAAGGAGGGCACTTGCTGGGATGAGCATTGTAGGTGGGTGATGAATCACTGCATTCTCCTCCTCAAACCAGTGCTGCACTGTATATTAACTACCTTAAAGTTAAACAAAAAATATATGTGTACTTTATATATGTAAAATATATATCTTACAAATAGATATCTTTATATATATAAATATATTATACTTTTATATATAAATTTTGACATATTTTATATACTGGACTAATAATAAAAATAACAATGTCTGATGATCATACTGAGAATCTTTCAAGTAGTTTTAAAAACATTAGCCATGAAAGAGAGCCAGAAAATATATATTAGCTCAAACTTACTCATCAGCCTCCTCTCTTCCCTCCCTTCATCTGTTTTCACTTCTTTTGCTGGCAGTATTGCCAGGCTAAGGCTATTTATCTATTACCAGAATTATCATTTTTAAGTCAATAGAAAATAATTTAAATCATCTAACTGAATCAACCATTTAGTTCTATATAATGAGTGAATCCAGGCCCCAATATAAAATATAAGGTTTCATAGTCAATTTAATGGGGAGAGGTGTGGTGTGAGAGAAAGAGAAAAAAAGAAGAAAAGAGACAGATTGAGTGCATAATGTTTTGCATTTCCTTCATAATGTTTACATTAGGCCTGTCTACTACCCTTTTCTTGAAATTCAGTGATTATTTTATTGTTATACTTTTAAAAGAATGTATACAATTTTGAAAAAGAAAAAGTTGGAGGCATCACAATTCTGAACAAATTATATTACAAAGCTGTAGTGATCAAAGCAATGTGGTACCAGCACAAAAACAGACATATCATTCAGTGGAACAGAATAGAAAAACCCAGAAATGGCCCCACAACATTTTGGTCAACTAACCTTCCACTGACCAGAAAAGAATATCCAATGGGAAAAAGACTGTCTCTTCAACAAATGTTGTTGGGAAAACTGGACAGCCACATGCAGAAGAATGAAACTGGACCACTTTCTTTACATCATGAATAAAAATAAGTTTAAAATAGAAGAAAGACCTAAATATAAGACAGGAAACAATCAAAATCCTAGAGGAGAACCCAGGGAGCAACTTCTTTGACATCAACCACAGCAGCTTCTTACTAGACACTACCTCTCTGGAGGCAAGGGAAACAAAAGCAAAAATGAACTATTGGGACTTCATCAAGACAAAAACCTTCTGCACAGGGAAGGAAACAATCAGCAAAAGTAAAAGACAACCTACGGAATGGGAGAAGGTATTTGCAAAGGACATATCTGATAAAGGGTTAGTACCAAGAATCTATGAAGAACTTATCAAACTCAACACCCCAAAAATAAATAATCCAGTCAAGAAATGGTAAGAAGACATGAATAAACATTTTTTTCAAAGAAGATATCCAGACACATGAAAAGATGCTCCACAACACTCGGCATCAGGGATACAAATAAAAACCACAATGAGATACCATCTCACACCTGTCAGAATGGCTTAAATTAACAACACAGGAAACAACAGATGTTGGCGAGGATATGGAGACAAAGGAACCCTCCTGCCCTGCTAGTGAGAGTGCAAACTGGGGAAGCCCCTCTGGAAAACAGTATGGAGGTTCCTCACAAAGTTAATAATAGAACTAACTTATGACCCAGGAATTGCACTACCAAGTATTTACCCAAAGAATGCAGAAATACTGATTTAAAGGGACACATGCACCCCGATGTTTATAACAGCATTATCAACAATAGCCAAGTTGTAGAAAGTGCCCAAGTGTCCATTCACTGATGGATAAAGAAGCAGAATATTACCCATCCATAAAAAAAGAATGAGTGTTCGCTTCAGCAGCACATATACTAAAAAAAGAATGAAATCTTGCCATTTGCAACAACGTGGATGGAGCTAGAGAGTGAAATAAGTCAGACAGAGAAGGACAAATGCCATATGATTTTACTCGTATCTGGAATTTAAGAAATGAAACAGATGAACATGGGGGAAAAAAAGAGAGAGGCAAACCATAAAACACACTTTTAACTATAGAGAACAAAGAGGGTTGATGGAGGGGAGGTGGATGGGGAGATAGGCTAAATGGGTGATGGACATTAAGGAAGGCACTTGTGATGAGCATTGGGTGTTCTATGTAAGTGATGAAAAATTCTACTCCTGAAACTAACATTACACTGTATGTTAAGTAAGCAGAATTTTTTAAAACAAATACACACATACACACACACACACACACACACACACACATATGAATGACTATATGAATGAACAAAGCACTTCCTCCCAATAAGGTAATCTGGGAAGAAGTGGAGAATAGAAGTTAATAAAAAGGTGCCTTGTTTCAAATCCTTAGTGTGTCCTTTACCCACAGAAATTTCTCTGAAGCTGAATGGCGTGTTTCTTTATATCAAGCTGGAAGGGAGGGCCTTACTCAAAGTATCTCCTGATACTAACTTACTCTCTGGGACTCATCACAGAAAATTTTTATGGGCCTTTTTATAAAAGATAATATAGAAATTACAAATTTATGGAATACCTTCAGAAATATTAACTTTGCACAGAGGACTGGAAGGAAAAATTCATATTCCAAGAGTGGCCCAGACTGATTAGATTATGCACCCATGTAGTTATTGCTTCAAATAAAGGGAAAAGGAAGAAATACTGTCTAATGGGGATGTGACGAGTTGTTAACACATGGTCCAACGGGAAGAAGCAATCCAAGGAGTATTTACTACCTCTTGGGAATTTACTGCCTCAAGAGAGTAACTCTGTATGATTTCTTTCTTTATTCTTTGTAAAGATCATGGAAATCATTATGGAATTAAATTTTAGTGCCTCTTTGTTACCTTTGATGTTTTATGGCACACATAAACTTTTAAGCTTCTTCAAACATTTGAAAATCATCCAGAGGAAAAAAGACATTCTGGTACATGGAGGTGGTGAAATCCAACGGGTATTTAATCTTTTCTGAGTCCTTTCAAAGTCTTTGAATTAGGTATCATTTCTATTTCCCAAAGAAACTGAGTTTCAAAGGGGTTTCAAGTATTTGTTTGGTAATTGGCAAAGTCAGCCTCTGAACCCAGATCTCTGATTTCAAGGCTGGGATTATTGATTGCTCTTCGAGACCTGGATCTTTGGATGTGTTCTAAACAGAGGCAGGAATGCGCACATGTGAGCCGATTTGAGTAACTTCATTTGTTGACGTCAGCATGTTAAACACTCCATTACTGTCATTAAAGCCTTATCACCTAGTTATTAGGTTTTTATTTTTTAGGGACCAGCGGCATATCTAGCTAGGAAGGTCACAAGTGAAATGAGACTTGAAATAGTTCTAGAGGTGCTCATGCCTGAAATGTTACCTGCTTCTGGTACATATGACTCATCAGCATGAAAAGTTTTTAAGATTTCTTTTTCAAATGCTAAGACGTAATAGTGCCTACGCGTGCTGGGGAATGGGAAAGGAAGAAGTGTTCAAAAATGGACAGATGTGGGGTGTCTGAGTGGCTTAGTCGGTTAAGCGTCCGACCCTTGATTTCAGCTCAGTTCATGATCTCAGGGTCATGACATCGAGTTCCACATTGAACATGACCTTGCTTAAGATTCTCTCCCTCTCCCTCTGCCCTTCCACACACCCCCTGTGCTCTCTCTTTCTCTCTTAAATACATAAATAAAATCTTTTTTTTAAAAAGGAAAGAAAATGAACAGATGTGCCCTGTTTCTTATTTGAGTGAAAGACTGACTTTAATGAATTTTTTAAAATTCCATAGAAGAGTTTATCACTGATACACCATAGATAATTCAGATGCTCTAAGACAGGCCCACACTTCCCATTTATGACTAAATATAACCCTTTTTCTTATTTACATGGAATCTGGAGATTTAATGTCCCAGACTTGGAGCCCAGATATTTGACAAGAAGTTTAGATATCAGTCTCAACAAGGCAGCCAGATGCACATTTCTGCAGGTCCCTTACTGTATCGCACTAGGAGACAGGTCATAACCCAGAAATAAGCACACATGAAATTTAAGGTAGGAAATCAAGTCTCCAAATAATTGCTTATCTGGCAACACGATGCAATAGAAAGGGCCGGTGGGGATGGGGACTGGAGGAGAAAAAGAAACCCTTTGTCTGTCGCTGGTTGGGCCACAAATTGGAGCTGAATTTCTGGCAAGTTATTTAACTTCTCTGAATCCATTTCTGCATGGATTCAACGAGATCATTGAATTACGCCCATTCCGGCCTTAATGTGGTGAGTCGGCATTCATCCCTATCTTCGGTAGCCTTCCTCAGAAGCTTAACAGGACACACAAGAAGTGATGTGTGCTGTCTTGGTGATCACATCTGTAAATTGATTGGGATCTTTTAAGAACTTGAGGAGAATTTTTAAGGCCTTTTCTTGCTCCTTTCCAGGATTATCTGGGAGCTTGCATTGTCCTCACTGCGTCCATTGCCTCCATCAGCGGCTCTTCCAATTCTGGATTGGTGGGTTTGGGTCTTCTGTATGCACTGACGGTAGGTATGGACGAAAACACCTCTTTTCATGTAGTGTTGGAGGTACTTTGTCTAGTTATTATCAACTCCTATTCATGGATGTAAGAGGAGCAGATTGAAATTCGTAACAAAATGACATCTTGCAAATAATGGAGATTGGGGCCTAAACCCAGCATTTTAGGACACTGTGGATTCAGTTCTGATACTGCAAACTGGTTTTTAGAAACTCCTCAAAAACTATGGTGAGAGCACTCCCATGGCTATTTGAGAGCCTTGTCTTAAGTTGTTCACAGCCTATTTGGGGACACTAAAATGAATATGAATATAAATGAGGTAAGTGCAAACAGAGGTACATGCAACTTGTGCAGGGAAATCAGAGGACAGTTTATGAATCATTGACATGTGAGGACCCTTGAAGAAGCGTGGACGCCTCCTTTGCCTGTTTTATCCCATAACGTGTTATGAATTGTACTACATAATGTACACTAATTGTCCAAGTTATCCTATCCTAAAATATCAAGTGATTATAAAGATAGTTACTTTATTTTAAATGTGTTAAATTCTTTTTGTCACCTGACACAGATAACCAATTATTTGAACTGGGTTGTAAGGAACTTGGCTGACCTGGAGGTCCAGATGGGGGCAGTGAAGAAAGTGAACAGTTTCTTGACTATGGAATCTGAGAACTATGAAGGCACTATGGGTATTGTTCTGAATATTATTTTGTTTCACTCAAATATTTATTTTATACCACTATTAGTTGTATGTCAGACACATTGTCATTTTTGCTTTTGTTCTCCACTTTAATATCCAGAGAATCCCTTCACGTCTTGACTTTGCTTTATGAGGTACACCTGAAATGACACACTATTTAGGCTTGAAAAGTTTGGGATACGACAGACTCCAAATAGATATTATGTAGTAATAGTTAAAGAGAATTATAAAGAATATTTGGACTTTATTACATTTGTTACCAACTTATACTATGAACTATTATGTTCTCTTTCTCAAGATCCTATTAACCTAGATGTCAAGAAACTTGGATCTTACTCACTGAGATTCTCAGCTTTGCTAGAATAAAATTGGCAGGGAATTCAATATTGAAGATGGAATTATCTTTCTTAAATTCAAATTTCATGCTTAAAATGCATTCTTCTGGGCACCTGGGTGGCTCAGTGGGTTAAAGCCTCTGCCTTCAGCTCAGGTCATGATCTCAGGGTCCTGGGATGGAGCCCTGCATCGGGCTCTCTGCTCAGTGGGGAGCCTGCTTCCCTCCCTCCCCCTCTGCCTGTCTCTCTGCCCACTTGTGACTTCTCTCTCTGTCAAATAAATAAATCAAATCTTTAAAATTCATTCTTCTGCCTAAATCCTTCAATAGCTATCTGGGTCTTCAAGGACAAAATCCAGACAAGTTAGCTAAGACCACTAGACTCTTCATCAGTTCCTTGCCCACCTATCTGGTCTCATCTCTCATCACCTATCCAACATGCTGTGGTTTCTTTTTACCTTTGTTCTCTCCATATATATTTGGCACAAATCTCCTCATCCCTAGTCCTTTAAGACTCATCTCCGTCACCATCTTCTCTTGAAGTCCTCCTGGAACTCTCAGGTTACACCGTCTGTGCTCCCCGAGCGCCTTGGGCTGGACTCCATCATGTGTCTGCACGCAGTACTGTAGTACTGATGCTTCCTCAGGACATAGAGAGCACCTTGAGGCATGACTTTCATCTCCATATTCCCAAGACCTGGCACAACACCTCTCACATTTTTAGGCACCTCTCACATCAGCTGTTTGATGACTGATGGACTGAACACACGAATCAACTGGCAGATGAAGGATCTTCAGTAGAATCAAGTGGTAGGGGATGCCTGGGTGGCTCAGTTGGTTGGACGACTGCCTTCGGCTCAGGTCATGATCCCGGAGTTCCGGATCGAGTCCCACATCAGGCTCCCAGCTCCACGGGAAGTCTGCTTCTCCCTCTGACCTTCTCCTCGCTCATGCTCCCTCTCACTGCCTCTCTCTCACAAATAAATAAATTTGAAAAAAAAAAAAAAAGAATCAAGTGGTAGAATGCAGAAAAGACATGATAGTTCATGCTGCAAAAAGAAACCCGCACAAAAACTATTTTGAAAGTTCTCAATCAATAGGCCTTTGCTCTGAATGTAATTTCAGTTTTAAAAAGATACAGAATTTGGCTCAGTATGACGTTAAATATATTTTAAAAAGGATATGTTTGCATGTAAAAATGTGTATAAGTACGTGTATGTTTCTTCCTGTCTCTCTCTTTCCATCCTTCTCCCTCCTTGTCCCTTCCGCTCTTTGTCTCCTTCTCTCCCTCTCCCTCTGATTTCCCCTACTCCATCCTCACTCCCCAGACCCCTCTCAAGTTCCAGAACATTGGCCACAGGAAGGAGAGATCAAGATTCATGACTTGTGTGTGAGATATGAAAATAATCTGAAACCTGTTCTTAAGCACGTCAAAGCTTACATCAAACCCGGGCAAAAGGTATGGAATTCACTGCCATTTGTTTCGTAGAGATCAGAGGATGGAGCCACTTGATCACTAGCTAAGCTCTTAGACATCCAGCCAAGTGTGTTCTCACTGGGCTCATATAAGACTCCCTACAATTTACAGGTCAAATTATCTACATAAAAGAGAAAAGAGAGAGAATCAGGATAAAATACACATTCTTTAAATTGTATTGCCGTTCATTAGTCTCCCATGAAGATGAGGAAAATCACCAATATGTGTGTTTTTCCAAATTTCTGGATTCTGGATCACAGCCATATCAAACATCCCCTTGAGAACTTTTGCATTTGTACTAGCTTTAGTCCCAAAATGATTCATTTTAGCTACTTTAAAAAGAGGAAGTATGCGGAAAAAATTTGGAGTCCATCTACTTTTTGTTATAAAATCATCACTTCTAAGATAAAATTGAATACTTACTTATTAGGCCAACAAGATATTAAGTGCAAAAATTAAGCCACGAAGGAAAAACACCACAGCCACATACAAATAAAAAGAGTTAGAATGAAATCATTGAAGATTTGGTGAGGATTCTGTGTTTTTATCTTAATAATGATACATAAAGGAGGCCTAAGAAAAGAATGATAATTTATTACAACTATTTAAATAGAGGTGCCGTTTCCCCATGGCATCATGTTGAAATTAAAAATATTTTTTGCCCATCTTCTGTTTTTTGTTTTTTTTTTCTGAGTCCTTTTTTCTCTGAGTGACACTTACTTTTTAGGTGGGCATCTGCGGTCGCACCGGCAGTGGGAAGTCATCATTATCACTGGCTTTCTTCAGAATGGTGGATATATTTGATGGTAAGTTACTAACTAAATGTTCTCGTTGGCTATGTGGTGCTTTTCCTTAAAAAAAAAAAAGTGAGACTTCAATTTACCTAATCCTGCAGAAATAAAGAGCAAAGATTTATGAGGACTTTGCATCCTGCAACCCATGGTTTGAGGCAGGTGTCCCACATCAACAGTCTAGAAGTAAAGAATGAACACAGAATTGTTAATAAAATTATTAGCTCTAAACTTGGCTCCATAGATTGTTACTAAAGAATTCTAATAAACTGATAAAATGAAAACAAAGGCACCCATTTTGAACAGCCGTAGATGTAGGTGGCATTTCAAGAGGAAGGGAGAAAAAGGAAGACTGTCTTGCTTTGCTCAAACTAAAAACACACCCATTTCCATCAAAGGAAAAAAATGCAAGGAGATAAATAATCTGCACTATTAATTTTGGTGCATGACTCTTACCTTCATAACAAGGTTTAATGATGCGGAACATTTTGTGGGGTGCGACCTGCTAAGGGCCAAGCACATGTTGACAATATAAAAAAATATTTATTCATCTACAGAATTATTAATAACACGATACATGGAAATAATTTAATCTTTGCTTTAGAAAAAAATGTCACATTATTTAGTCTATCAAGTGGCCTATAAATAGCTGAGCCTGTAAACCATCTTGAATAGAAGGGGATCCAGCAATGTGCTTGGTCATCAGCTCAAGGAAGTGCTTCCTATTATTATCTGAAATGATTGCGATGATGATTATAGTACTTCACATTTTTATTGTACCTGACAGTTTATGTTATGTAATCTATGCAACATCTCTGTGAGGTGGAGAGGTCAGTTTATGAACAGAGATGAACTACAGGAATTGCAATCTCCTTGGGGTTTGGATTCAGGAGCAGAGTAGGTAGGGATCAGCCGCTGGGTTAGTAGCTTGCTCGTCCATGGCTAGTAATAATAAATAAAACACAGGTATTTTAAGGACTTTCAGTGGATTTGCCTTATAAGCCAGTTACATGATCCAAAGACAGTTGAATGACTCTATCCATTAAACAAACAAACAAACCTGTGGTTGTAACTGAACATATTAGATTAGCCTGTTCTTTATGAATCCAGAAACATGCTTCCAGGCCCCATGTGGGCTATCAATGACTGATTCTCTTCCTTAGCATTAGGCTATTAAGATTTTAATAGATAATGTGTTATTCCTGAAAGAAAGTTTAGCTGATCACTTTGTCTCCTCTTGAATCTAAATCTAGCTGGAAAAGGGGCTCCACCTGCCATTCTTTGTCTGGCCTGTTCATTTCATATGGCAGTTCTGTCTTTGCACAAAGTGATGTGATAAAATAATCTAACAATTTGAGGAAAAGATATCAAGATGGCACAAGTCTCTAATAAATCTAAATGCAGTATGGAGAAATTAATTAAAATTTGATATCTGGGCACCCGGGTGACTCAGTTCGTTAAGCCACTGTGTTTGGCTCAGGTCATGATCCCAGAGTCCCGGGATCGAGTCCTGCATCAGGCTTCCAGCTCCATGGGGAGTCTGCTTCTCCCTCTCACCTTCTCCTCTCTCATGCTCTCTCTCTGTCTGTCTCTCTCAAATAAATAAATAAAATATTTTAAAAAATAAATAAAATTTGATATCTATGTCATAGAATTTTTTTAAATATTTTATTTATTTATTTAACAGAGAGAGAGAGAGAGAGATCACAAGTAGGTAGAGAGAAAGGCAGAGAGAGGGGGAAGCAGGATCCCCGCTGAGCAGAGTGCCCAATGTGGGGCTCGATCCCAGGACCCTGAGACCATGACCTGAGCCAAAGGCAGAGGCCTAACCCACTGAGCCACCCAGGAGCCCTGTCATAGAACTTTCTTATTTGCAATGCACTGTCCTATTCAATCAATAAAAGAGTGAATAATTTAGACAAAAATCACTGTCTTTAAGGAGTTTATATTCTAGTTGGAAGAGAGACAATAAAAAAAAGATAAGTAAGTGTACATAGAATACATTGTGAAGGAAAATAAAACAAGGAACAAGGATAAATATTGGAAGGAAGAAGACCCATTAAGGAGAAAAAGTACTTTTGGTTTGTAGGAACAATGGAAACTGAATAAAAATTGAGAATCACTTTAAGAGAAAATACTTAAGAAAGAGAACATACCACCAAAATGTATATTTTTCATAGAAATGCACAATGATGTTTCTAATACTTAAATGGAAAGCTTTATCTTCTGAGTTTCAACTCTGAACTAGAAAATACTTTCAATTTGTAAACAAATATTATTTTACTTTTGATTTTACTACAAGCCTGCATTTTTTTCTTTCTGTTTAACAGGGAAGATTGTCATTGATGGGATAGACATTTCGAAACTACCACTGCACACACTACGTTCTAGACTTTCGATCATTTTGCAGGATCCAATACTATTCAGTGGTTCTATTAGGTAGGTGACATATTCAACAGAAACCCGAATGTCTCAGGGTTTAACTTAACGTTTAACGTTAAACAGGGCTTAACGCTCATAGGAGCGTTTTACTCAGAACTGTTTTCCAGGTAGGTGTG
Source organism: Mellivora capensis (assembly GCA_004024625.1). NCBI lineage: Eukaryota > Metazoa > Chordata > Mammalia > Carnivora > Mustelidae > Mellivora > Mellivora capensis. Next base: position 63,042 of record PISX010005550.1, on the reverse strand, counting down.
AATGACATTATCAGGATGATTCGATCGAATATTCTGGCCAACAGTTTGGTTTGGGAAACCCTAGATTTGCTAAATTAACCTCTAGAAGCCAGTCCTTTATGTTTTTCCAGGAGCTCTGCTCTTTCAATTTGACTCCATAAGTCACTTTTTCCTCTGTCCTTGGGGCAGTGATTCTTGGCAGACATTTCTAAGGTGTTCTACCCTCTACAGATATCCTGCCTATTACTTATGCATCTGGCTTGGGCTTAGCAGATATTGAGTTTGGTTAATCCCTTGATTCGCCCATCCCTCATAATTTTTCTTTCAGCCAAAATTGCTTTTAAGAAGCTGCTACAATCTTCTCCATGCCTGGTTTATGGTTTCCTACAGTTTAAAAAAAAGGTTTCTACTATCTGCTAAATGCTTTAAATACTTGTCTCATTAAGTCCTCAAAGCACTGCTCTAGTGTTATTACCCTCATTTTACGGATAAGAATTTTGAACGTCAGAGAAGCTTTAACTTGTTCGAGTTCATACACTTAGTAAGTGGTAGAACTGCAATTCCAAGTCAAGTTTGTCTGACTCCAAAGTGCACCGTGGCATTACCCACCAGGTCAAGTCGCTCCTTGCGCCTGTCCTTTGTTCTCTCTTGCTCCCCTCCTCTACCCTAATTACAAAGAAGTATTGCTACCTCTTTTTGTCTTGAAGAGAAAATGCAGTCAAATGCTCTACCCCTGAGTTATACCCCTTGTCTTGAAGAGAAAATGGACATAAGAGTGCTCAATATTCAGCTGTAAAAGTTAAAAGTTGGGGATTATCCAGTTAGTTAGCAATGCCGTAGTGAATTGATGTGTCTGGATAGATTTATTATGAATACTACTATTGTGGTTGGTGCAGCACGGGCCCTCTAAGATAGCATTGCATGTTCTCCTATAATCATCGGTTCTGTAAAAACGCCTTGCTAGACACTACTCAAGTTACATTACATAGAGTAGGAAAGTGGATAAATCCACATAATGAATTTTATCATGTCATATACGACATATAAATTTACTAATTGTATCTTCAGAAAACATTTTTCATAACATACGGTCATCATTCATTTATTCATCCAACATGAATTGAATGCCTGCTCTATCCTGAGCACTGGTCTAGGTACTAGGGATATAGCAAGAACCAAGACAAATGGGACTTATATTTTAAGGAAAGAACAGCAATAAGCAAACATATGTAAAAATGCCCTTATTTTTATTTATTCACTAAATAACTTATTTTTTCCCCTACAGATTTAATTTAGATCCAGAGTGTAAATGCACAGACGACAGACTCTGGGAAGCTCTGGAAATTGCTCAGCTGAAGAATATGGTCAAATCCCTACCAGGAGGTCTAGGTATATTTTCTGGAGAGTACACTTATTTTTACATATGCAATTAATTTTACTTATCTCTATCTATAATTTATGCTAGAATCACATAGTTCATGTTAAGTCCCCTTATATTTAAAATAATCTCCAACAGTCATTAGGACACTTCAAAATTTTTCATAGGATGCCAGAGGATGAAACCTATAACAAATTCTGTTCTATCTGAACACTCCAGAATATTCCAGTTAATACATTTAACTCTTCAGTCTTTTCACTTTAGTGGTACAGGTCTTTTCAACTTATTTTGTTTTATTTTACTTTTTTGGAGAGAGAGGGTGCAAGAGCACAAACAGAGGAGAAAGGCAGGGGGAGACAGATAATCTAAAGCAGGCTCAGTCCACAGCCCTGAGATCATGATCTGAACCAAAATCAAGAATGGGGCGCTTAGTGGACTGAGCCACGCAGGCGCCCCAGTGGTGCAAGACATTTGAATCCGAATATTTCCTTGTGGTCATTCTCATGTGATGGACATGACCCCTGACCCGCAGTAAATGGGGTAGAGGATTGAAGAGGCTACTAGGTTCAGAGTACTCTGTACCATGTAGGAGCAGGCAGTTTCTCCACATTGGCAGCCATTTTCTTTGTTGCCAGGAAGGACTATTGCTTATATTTCTGTGGCATAATTTTGTGAAGACATTATTTTCTATACTTTGCTGCAGTGTTGGTTCAAGCCACCCATGTTAGGGATAAAACATGTACTCAAACAATCAGTGATCCAAATTTAGTACCAGAGGTAGAAAATTTCTGGCTAATAACTGATGACAGAATAAAACAACAACAATAAGGAAAGAACATAATTAACAAAACACCAGATAGGCACCTGGGTGGCTCAGTCGGTTAAGCATCTGCCTTCAGCTCAGATCATGATCCCAGGGTCCTGGGATCAAGCCCTGTGTTGGGCTTCCTGCTCAGTGGGGACTCTGCTTCTCCCTCTCTCTCTCTGCTTGTGCTCCCATGCTTGTGATCTCTCCCTCTCTCCCTCACTCGCTCTCACTCTGTCTCAAATAAACAAACAAAATCTTAAACAAAACAAAACAAAACCAGAAAGTGTACCATGTAATCTTTAATTCATAAAAATGGTGACTATATGCAATTTGGGACTTTTGCTTCCTTGAAATCTAAACTTATTTAAGAAAGCAGTCAGAAAGTAAGAGTTGGTTGAAATTTTAATTTTAATATACAACATGTAGTTGCAATCTTGTTTTGTTATGGCATCTGAAAAAAAAAAATCAGCCCACAAAATACACCATGTTTATTTGGGAAGGAGGACCTACTCAAAAACAATACTTTTTATTATTTTAATTAAGTCCCAAGGGAAAGGCATCCCACAAACAGAAATTCAGATAGCATTTCTTTAAAGATCGTTTTATCAACTTGCCAGTGTTAGGTTGTGGGAGCAATTCCAGGGATCTGGATGAACTTTCCCATTGTAATTTTGATGTATTGCATGGTGAGCCAAGCAAGTCTACTTGAGAAGTTGATAATGCATATAGACCCTTCTCCCGTGGTATTTAGACACACCTTTAGTAGTTGGGAATATAGGCAATTATGACTTTGTAGTCCTCTTCACTCACATGAAAGATGTATGCACCTATTCTGAATCATGGGCACAGAGTTCAAGCGTTATGGTATAGTGTAAATAACAGAGGATTGTATTTACACTATGTAATTTGAATGTTGTTTATGTTCATTGTCTTCATAAAGATTACCTCAATTGTTTGATAAAGATCTGGTTCAAACCAGTTCTGGTGAAGAACATCCACCACTCTCTCGCACCCTCCTTATTTATTATGTAAACTTACAAATTTAGAGAATAAAGGCATAGTACCCAAGGATGATATATTCCAAGAATTTGATGCAATGAGAAAATATAAAATAGAAATTTAGGACTCTACTAGGAAGTGTTAAAGAGGTATTTTGAAAACAGAATTTATCTTAAGCTGACCATAGGACAGCTTACAAAATGTGGATGGAAACCAAAAAAGAAAAAGAAAATGATAGTGAGGATCTAACATTCATTTATCCATCCAATAATGTTTTATTCAGCTGCTGTGTCAGATACCAAGTGCTAAGGATACATTGACAAACAAAAACAAACCCAGTCCTTAAGCATATGGAACTGATAGTCCAGTGGGATGGTATAATAAAAGAGAAATGGACACTGGGGTCAAGAATGTTCTGTTTCTTTCTTTTTTTTTTCTTTCTCTCTCTTTTTAAAAGATTTTATTTATTTATTTGATAGAGAGAGAGAGAGAGAGAGAGATCAACAAGTAAGCAAAGGGCAGACAGAGAGAGAGAGGGAGAAACCGGCTCCCTGCTGAGCAGATAACCTGATGCGGGGCTCGATCCCAGGACCCTGAGATCATGACCTGAGCCGAAGGCAGAGGCTTAACCCACTGAGCCACTCAAGCACCCCAAGCATGTTCTGTTTCTTATTGAGTTCTACTATAAATTACCTGTGTGATCATGGCCAAGCCACTTCATTTCTTTGGGCCTTAGATAATTATATTAAATAGTGTCCTTAGAGAATTATATTAAATAATTAAAAACCTCTCAGGTCTTCTAGTCTTCAAAATACTTACCAGTATTTTATATCCTGCTATAAGGATATAAAGATATTCACCACCTTTTGCCAAAAATCGGGTGGCCCAGGATCATCTTCATTTTCCTGACGTAAAGTTCCTTTCACCTTTCCAGTATGAAATCTTCGCAACAGTCCAGTGAGATCCCCCTCACTGGGAATAGGACATTCCTATTTTTCCTTCCTTTGCTCAAGGAAAATGTTAACAACATTTGAGTGAAATCCTCGCTTCTCTCTCTGATGTAGATGCGGTTGTCACTGAAGGTGGGGAGAACTTCAGCGTGGGACAGAGACAGCTCTTCTGCCTTGCTCGGGCCTTTGTCCGCAAGAGCAGCATTCTCATCATGGATGAAGCCACGGCTTCCATTGACATGGCCACGGTGAGTGCGTTGAAGAGCTGGGGTCATTACAACTCGGTTTTTCCTGATTGCGTTCGAAGTCCTTAGTACTATTGTTTTCAGTGTCTTCTCATTCATCTCATGAATGAACTGATGAGAGCACATTGAGAATTGCAGTCAAGGAGACATGACAGTCTGCCGCCAGTAAACATAAAATAAATTGGCTATCACTTTTTGATAAATTCTTAAGGCAGTAAAATTCCAGTGCTCAGTTGACTTGAGTACTATACTGTATCCAAGCATTCAAGTCTTAAGCCATGGAAGTTATAAAATGAAATATGCAAATCTTTATTTAATAGAAATTGCTAACAAGAATCAAACATTATTTTCTAAAGCAATTTGAAGAAGGATTCACTAGAATTAATAATGATCTTCTCAATGTGTTCATGGTAATAAGCCAGAACTTTGCCTTTGAAAGAATTATTTAAAACTGTTAAATACGCCAAGAAGTATCTGTCTAGAAGGCTGTGACTGAGTGGAGAAAATGTCACATTAAACCACAAACTGTATGCACTAGCAATTAATGTTGTTCTTACACAAGTTAACTTGATATTAAAAGTTTGGCATCAGAAAGGACAAAAATAGAAACATCCACAAACGTGATATTCTCTTGCTGCACACTCTAGGTTGGGTAAAAAAAATCCAAAAGAGTGAAAGCTTCAGAATTATTAACAGCCAATTATATATGAAGATGCTAATTTGACATCATTTCTTTCTACTAAGACTAATCAGTTATACAATGTTATATATCCTTCTCAAAGTTCATGGAATTTAAAGTAACAAAATAATTTCTAATTAAGCCAATTCACTAAAAAAGCATGACTACATCAGAATTAGTATTAATTGCTAAGGATTTACAATATTGGGGGTTATTATACTACAGCCTCAGTGGAGATGAGAAAGGAAGGGAGAATGAATTAATTGGCAATAAACCACTTGACAGGAAGGAAGTCTTTACATTAAGACTTAGGAATCAAGTTTTCCTCTGAGAGAGAGCGCGAGAGAGTGCGAGTCTTTATCCAGAACATCTTTCAAAATATAACGATAACAATAGTTTGTGAAGGAGATAAAAATGGTTTTTGCCTGGATGGCTCTTTTATGAGTCATAATCCAAATTTAGGGCATGTGTTTTATTTCTTCCCTTTTCTGACCCAAAGGTTAACACCATTTTAGGGTTTTGTTAGTTTTGAATACATACTGTTTGTGGCATACCTTAAGTGAGCACTTCCATGACCATTTAATTTCATTTTCCCCTTTCAGTTTCCTGGTAACAAATCTATCAGTCATTCTGGGTTGATCACTAAGTTTTATTTGCCTTTTGAAGACCCATATCATGCCCAGGAGAAGCTTGCTGTGGAGACTGCTCCCTGTTGCACCTTCCAGAGAAGACAGGGGCTAGGAGTTCTCAGAAGGGATGGGACTTCGGCTGGGAGTGGGAGGAGGCAGGGGTGCGGTCTTTGCTCTCAGGGACGAAATGGTATGGTGAGAAAAAGGAGCCCAGAGAAAATTCAGACTTTATTTATTTATTTATTTATTTATTTATTTTTTGGCAGGAAAACATTTTGCAGAAAGTGGTAATGACGGCTTTTGCAGACCGCACCGTTGTTACAATAGCTGTAAGTATTGGACACAGGGCTGATTTACTTCTCTTTGGTTTTTGTTCTAAGATTCAATAATCTTTATTCTGGGGCAATTCAAGTATACATATGTTGGATTATGTATTTCTCTGCCAGTGCTTCTGCGTCTGTGCCAAAAGAAAAAAACAAAACAATAGCAACAAAAACAGCTATGCTCCGAAAAACTTTATACTGTTTTTTTCCCCCAAACTGTTCTACCTAGCTTCCCTGATTTACATTGATAGGATATCCTAAATCGAAGGATTCCAGCAGGAATGCCTGTGGGTTTTGTTTTTTTTTTTTCCCCACCAGATTTAGTTGGTAGTTCATTTGGGATAATTGTCTTTTCAATAATGTGATCATCTGGTGGGCTGTTTCAGAAGCAAAATTCTTCAACATGACTACCAGTTCTGCTACCGCTGACACTTAATTTCTGTTCCTGTTCACCTAAATGTTTAAAAAAATGACATCACAGCTGAGGCAGACACATTCTCTGAGCACCAGTCCAACTGAAGAATTGCCCAAATCTTTGTATTTGTAATCGCTTACTTACAGTCGGCCCTGGTTTCTTCTTCTCTTTGCAGATGGATGGATTCTTGCTTACATTCAGGCTTAATGTTTAACAAGAACTTTTTAAAATGAATCACCTGGACATTTTCCCTCTTGCTGATTCTTGTCTTTCCATTTCTCTTTTCTCTCCAGCACCGTGTCTCTTCTATTTTGGATACAGGTCTTGTTTTAGTCTTCTCTGAGGGTATTTTAGTGGAGTGTGATACTGTTCCAAACTTGCTCGCCCACAAGAATGGCCTCTTTTCCACTTTGGTGATGACCAACAAGTAGACCGTCATCAGCTCCTCTGCCAACTGTCCCATTCTCTGGTAGTTATCTTAGGGGCACCCTCTCAGCCAGGCAGAGCTAATGCAATGACTAAAGGGGGCTGTGGGGTGAGGGAGCGGCATACATGGTATTCTCACATAAATCAGCTCAACCAGCTGCTTCACTTACGTCCAATATGGAATGAGACGCATGCATACTTTTCTTACATGTATAGGCAAGAGATAGAATTTACCTAAACCCAAGAACCAGATTTACCTCTGTTAAGACAGAGGACCTTAGGAAGACCAATTTCACTCTTCTTTGGGGGATACGTTGTACGTATCCTTAAAAATACTGTACCTGTTCTTTACCTGTCCTGGAAATTGCATTTTTTAAATTTACACAATTATTTAGATTTAACTGTTGAATACTGGAACCTATGCATGGAGTGTTTGCTTATGCTTTCATTTTTGTGAATGATGCATGGAGAAAGAGCACCCTTGGAAGTGGAACTTTTTTAAAGTGGCAGGAAATGATTCCCATCAGGGCCCACCTTCTGTACACTGGGCCCAAGTAAAGAAAAAGCCACTTTTCTCCCACTTTCCCAAAGAACTCTGCTCTGGAGGAGTTATCAGATTAAGTCATTCATCCTAGACTGTGAATGATTTAACGGGTGAGAGAATTGGCTAACTTGAAACAACAGTTCTCTAATATTTTCAAGAATTTTCGCACTGGGAAAGGGAGGGAGATATTTGGGGGAGGGGAGGAAGAACAAACAGGTAAAGTGGGAGAGAAGCAGACCTTTGTCTACTAAAAAGACTAGTTTTCTCTCTACTCAAAAGACTAGTCTTCTGTCTTCTGCATGAAGCATGGTATTGTTGAGTGGCCCCATTTAGTTTATACCTGGAAGATTGCTTGAGCATAATTTGTATATTTAACCAAAAAATTATGTTCTCTTTTTGTCCGCCTGCTTTCACTGGACACTCTTCCATAGACCTCTGTATCTTTCACTCATTTTTCATTTCAAGACCACTGATGTGGGGGTGACCACTAGGATACTTCCCCACGGGAAAACAGAAGGCTGTGAGTAGGATGAATTACCAGGCTCTTCACAGAGTGAGAGCACCAGCGGCCTGTGGTAGAACCCTTGTAGAAGGATTCTCAGCTCTGTTAAACAGTAACTGTTCTTTTCTTCCCCGTTACAAGTTATTTTGTTAATTTTGTTAACTACAACTGAAAATTGTGAAAGAACTTCAAAAGATAACTTTCTCTGGCTTCTTAAAGGAAGTCTTAGTGCACCAAAACAGTGCATGGCATTTATTTATGAAAGTGATTTTTCTCCTTCACCCTTGATTAGATTAATTTCTCTAGAGTATTTTGAAAATTGCACCAATGCCCTTATAATTGACACTACACTTTCTCAAGCAAAAAATAATTTGGATTAGTGGAATAAGCACCACATATATTCCTTTCTATTGGCCAAGATTTTTCCATGTTTTTATTTTTCTTTTCTTTTTTCTTTTTTAGATTTTATTTATTTATTTGACAGAGAGAGACACACAGAGAGAGGGAGCACAGGCAGGGGAGTGGGAGAGGGAGAAGCAGACTACCCGCCGAACAGGGAGCCTGAGGCGGGGCTCGATCCCAGGAGCCTGGGATCATGACCCAAGCCCAAGGCAGATGCTTAATGACTGAGCCACCCAGGCGCCCCTTTATTTTTATTTCTTAAATAAACACTGTTTTAGTATAATAAGGCAATGTTTATAACATTCTATTTAGGGATTTAGAGGCCAGATTCTTTTTTTAGCATCGTGATATGGTTATTGAAGAATTAATCTTTTTTGGAGGGAAAATATACAGCAGATATTAAACAGTTTATTAACCTTAAGTTTATTTTTGTTTCTAAATGCATGGGTATACAAGTGACTCTGGTCTTCTCTCAAAGATAAATAAACATTATCCTGCAAATTTTGGCATTTCCTAAATATATATCATTCATTACCAATAATCAGTGGATGATAGGTTTGTCTAGGGATGTTGGAAATAGTGGTACATGTTCTGAGGTGGCATCTTTATTATCCTCCATATATGTCTTACTTCTCTCCTCTAGTTGTCCCAGCTGTGACTGTTTGCTTTTCTGAAAGCATAAGCATTGAGACTACCCCATCATGTGGCCCAGGGCAGGTGATAGGCTGGGGATGGCTTTAGATTGGACTCTGGGTTATTAGGAGAAAGGACTTCAGAAAACTGTATCAAATTAACAGACGATATTTTTGGATTTGGCACTCCCATCAGCATGCTGAGATTTTGACCTGCATAGTCCAGGTCCAGTATGGTGGCCCAGAACCAAATATGGCTACTGAGCACTTAAAATGAAGGTAGTCCAAATTAAGTCATGTTGTAACTATGAAATACACACTGGATTTCGAAGATCTGGTACTAATAGAAAAATTTAAAAGATACCATTACTAATTTTTGTATTGGTTATATATTCAAATACTTCAAATATATTGGGTTAAAATATATTATCAAAATGGATTTCATGGGGTACCTAGCTGGCTCAGTCGTAGAGCATGTGACTTCATCTCAGGCTCATGAATTCAAGCCCCACATTGAGCATGGAGCTTATGTTAAAAAAAAAAATCAACTGGATTTAAAATAACTTAACCTAGATTTCACCTGTTTATTTGTGCCTTGAAGCTGTGGCTTTTAAGAAATTTAAAATTACCTGTGTCTTACATTGGTGGTCCACATTACATTTCTATCGCACAGCACCTATCTTACCAAGAGAAGTAAAACGACCCATGGCACAGATTTTTCCCTTGTAAATTTTAAAGATAAACAATAAGAGTATCTGACATTTGGTATGTGCTTGTATGAGTCAGACAAGGTGCTGAATTCTTTTTACATGGATCACCTCATTTGACCCTCACACCATCCTGTGAGGCAGGGACTATATTCATACCATCATTTTATAGGTGTGGAACTTGAGGCATATGAAGTTGAGTTTGCTGATCAGGACTGCACAACCACACAGGTGGGGAAAGCAGAATACCCGCCCAGTGTCACCTAAAGCCTGTGCACTTAACCCTAACCCTAATAACGGGAGGTGAGCCACCCTTGAAAGCAGCAGACACTCCCTACAAAGCAATCTGATAGCAGGCGGAAATATCTCATGTTTTGAAGTTAAGAAGCCTGATTTTATGTTGGTTCTGCTACTTATTATCTATGCGATCTCTTGTTTTTGCTTTACCTCTATGAGCCACAGTGGTCTCGCGCATAAAGCAGAGAAACACCCACATTTGAGGAATGTTTAATGATGAACAAGTACGTGTGTGGAGCACCTAATGTATAATATGTGGTCAATAGGTGGTAGCTTTTTTTTATTATTGATTACCAATCCCAAAGCTTCTCTCCAAAGGGTACCAGGTGAAAAGCTAGCACAAGTGTGTGGCAATGATCTCTGAAGACTACGAGCCGGCATGTCTAACATCCTGGATAATCCATTCTAACACTGCATGCCTGAATGGCCTTCCCCATAGCGTGTTCGCAGAATTGAACCACCGTCCGAGGCTCTTCAAGTTGTGCGTTGGACCACGAATTAGTTGATTCTACCCAAGAGATAATTTTAGTCTAGACTAAACTATAACGTAACTGGTTCACGATGGGTCTTCTTATCATTTAGTTATTTGACAAACAAAATTAGCCTCCTTACACGTCCATGAAAGTGCTGAAACTACTATATTGTTACACTCAATTTAACACATCCAAGACCCAGTCACACTCGCCAGTATTTAAATTGATGTACATAATGATATGTTAAATAAGACAGAAAGAGAGGCTGTGCTTCTGTTCTAGTACCTCCTAGCACCCCATGATAAATAATCGGTGAGACATGCCTATTCCACTGCTTTGGCTCATGAAATTTGTAACAAGTACCTGTTCTTTTTTTTTCACTTGCAGCATCGGGTTCACACTATCCTGACGGCAGACCTGGTTATTGTGATGAAGCGAGGAAATATTTTAGAATATGACACTCCAGAAAGCCTCTTGGCTAGGGAAGATGGAGTTTTTGCTTCTTTTGTTCGTGCAGACATGTGAAGGGATGTCTTAAACCAATACATGGATTTAAAATAATGCAGTCATAACCTATTTAATGAATCATCAGCTTGACCTTCAAAATGTGGCATCTTAAATTTTTACACTTTTGTAAAGCATATTTGTTGTGTTAGGGGACTTTGTAATTAGCTACGATGTCATTTTACCCATGAATACTGTATTTCCTATGTTGGTATTTCTTTTTTGTTTGTTTCCCAAGATCTTACTGCTTAATATGTTCATTACTGATGATCTTTCTAATGATTCAACCCTTTACCTTTAAGAATAGCAGACTGTATTAAAACATGTAAGTTACTTTAAGTGGTAAGTCAACAGCTGTAATTTCTCATAATTTTAAGGCTGGTAAATATCTCTCAGGCATAGAAATCACCATGAGTATTCAGTATGCTTATACTCTTATTTATAAGAATGTGTTTTCCATTTTGTTGGTGTCCCCAGATATTATTGGAAGAGAATTAAGAGGACAGGTCTTCTAATCAGTGAGAAAATAAAACACACAAATCCATTATCTACTGGATGAGAATATTCTGTGTTCATTACCATTCGTAGTAATAGCGATGCTTCAACAGTCTCTCTTCCACATCTAAACTGTTTCCTATTACCAAGAAGTCATTTATGGTAGCTTTGAGAAGCCAGTGCCTTAACCAGAAAGATCATGGAAAGAGTTTGGGTATTTGAAAAATTATACTCAAGTTTACATTTTTCCCTGTCCAGTCAGGAGAGAGTTCCTAAGGTATCAGGAATGATGTGCTTTTTCCAGACTAAAGTTCAAAGAGTAAATACATTCAGTCCTTCTGTGACAGGCCAGCTAAAGCTCTCTATGATTTAATTCACCAACAAATGTGGTTATGATCCTGAGCCCTAAAATTCCACATTATTCAAGATTCAGGAGCATAGGCAAGTGGTCTCATTTGCTTATATAAATATATATGAAACAAGTGTCTGTTTCAAGGCAGAAGAGTTTACTTCTTCTTGACGTTTCTGCCCAGTGGTGTCACATGTGTATCCACTTGGTACTGCTCTAATTTTAATGCACATGTAAAAAGTGAGTCAAAATGTTACTCTAATTTTAATGTGTATGTTAAGAGTGCATCAAATCTGGATGGAATATTAGTGTTATGTTTGCTTATAAATAAATCTTAAAATACTAAAAGTTACCTGCACTGTCACACTAAGCAGCCAAAGCTCTCTACTACAGTTCTGTGACCATCTAGTATAAAATATAACGGGTTTTCATATGAAGACCACGTGCATTGTTAGATTTTGAAGAATTGTGATTGATAGGAAAAGAGAATTTGTGCTCCCTCCCTGTAGTTTTTATGTTCAGTTTATTGTATTGTGTATTCACTCTTGGGAAATCTGTAATACTTGTTTAATGGCATATATGACTGGGTCTTCACCTGAATATAGAGTCCCAATGTTTACCTAAAATAAGTTCCATAAGGATGGACAGACATGTTCTGTGTCATTTAGTTTGAATTGACAGCTGTTGTACATATAAAACCTCATTGAGAAAAATCCTCTTAATATTTCCAAAGCTAAACAAAACAGAATCAATAACTATTAAATCAATCTTGAAAATATTTTCTGAAAATTCTACCAATCTCCCTCAAAGTATTTCTGGCATGGAAATGTTTTGTAAGGCTGCATTTATATGAGGCTTGCTATCAACTTACATCTCATTCTCACAGAGAAATGGGGATTTACCCATAATAGCAACCCCTCACGATATTTGTAAATTATACCACTCTACAGAAATGTCAGCAGAAGTATAGCTAATGACGCTAAACTGAGAATCACATTTATCATTCTGACACCCGAGTGGTCACTAGTTCCCTCATAGCTTTTAGTCACTTAAGTTGAGTGTTTAATTGTTTACTGAACTGACTGAATAAAGTCAGGAATAGCTTTTTTAATTGTTTAATCATCTATTATGTTATACGTATGATATATTGAAGACAGAAATATCTCAGCTTGAAATAATTTTTTACTAAATAGGTACATATCTATAAAGATGAGCCTTAACCAAATCAAATTTTACACTTCCCAATTTTACACTTAATTAACCAAAATCAGCTTTAGAAATTTTAAATCCTTAATGTTTGTTAAAAGCAATAAACGTGTAAAGATTTATACGAAAAGTAACAAGTTTACTGATATCACTGTGAGGTTTTTAAAAAATCTATCTTAAAGGACTGTGCATCCTCTATTTTTGTGCTACTATGCATGATCCATTTAAAAGTCAGCTTAGCTCTAAATGAGATACCAGAAGACTGGTATTGGAGATCACGTAACTGATGTTTGAGATCTGGGACCATGTCTCTTTGTCTTTATGTTCTTTGCATTTTATACAAGTGTCTAGCCCACAGAAAGCCCTTAAATAAGTATAGTTTATTGATCCACTGATTAGTCCCACCACTAGCCATGGGCCTGAAACTCTGGGTTATTCTCTTCACTTCTTGTGTTATGTTTATTCTACCGTGAAAATATACTGGCTTGGTATTATATAATAAATTACTCTTTCTTTTTGCCTGATTAAATAAGGTTATTATTCTTTCACTTATAATCTCATTGGGTATCAACCAGGATGATCAGTAGATGTAAATCGATAACACCCTGCTCTGACAATTTTATTTCACATTTTCCCCTTGTCTTGCACTTCATTACTCTTATATATTGGTTCTATGTGGAAGTTGCCATTAAGTGAAACAGCTGTATCAATAAATTTATGACATCTCTAATTCAATAGCTGGATGTCTGGACTTTTCCCTAAGGTTTATTGATCAATTTTTATAGTTATCTTCCCATATAAATTTTATCACTTATTTTGTACTATACTTTTTGGACTTCTGTGATTTATAGTACCATGATAATTCACTTATTGACCCACTATCTAAAGTTAAATGCAATCTTCTCATCTTAGCATAAGAAACAGTAGTCAAGAGGATGTGTCCTATAACTTGCATTTATTTTTTTCTTGAATAACTATACATCATTCCCAATAGCAGTAAGGTGTGCCTGGCTCAAACTTTCCAATGAAAGGACTTGTAGGTGTATTTCTAGCAAGTGTCTCCTGATGAGATTCGTAACTAGCCAAGTCTGGGTATCACTGGTCTACCTCAGTTATCACACAGTCTTCTTTAATATGATAACATGGAGCCACAGAATACTGAAGGTGATTTTCACATGCTCCCTCTCTTTCTTGACATTACCATCTTCTAGATTGCTAAAATGGGTCTCTCATTGTCACTGAGTGAACCCTTAGTTCCATCGTAAAGGAAACATAGAGGTAAATAAACTGAATCTTCCCTGAGAAGACATACACTGGGGTTCTGAATGCTATTTCCTTTTGTTTTGTGGTTTAATCACTAATACAAAATTTAAGGGGAAAATGTCTTCACAAAGATGCAAAGCCTTTATCCCCCACAAGTAAATTAGCTGTGGAATTCTTTGTACATTATTCCACTAAATTTGGGGTCATATTTCCAAATGTTTACGGTCCATAAATGTGAGCACGTTGGGTAGGTTTCACTGTTGATGTCTCACAATATGGAAAGAAGGTAAATTATCTGATGATTATTCCCCTTTCCACCTTCAGCTTTTTTTTTCTACAGGTGTTGTCATCATTGCTGATATGTGAAGGTTGATATATTCATTCTATATATCTACTATATAAGATTTAAATTAGTTCTGGGGCGCCTAGGTGGCTCAGTGGGTTAAAACCTCTGCTTTCTGCTCAGGTCATGATCCCAGGGTCCTGTGATGGAGCCCCGCATCGGGCTCTCTGCTCAGCGGGGAGCCTGCTTCCCTTCCTCTCTCTATCTGCCTGGTTCTCTGCCTACTTGTGATCTCTGTCTGTCAAATAAATAAACAAAATCTTTTAAAAAATGAGTTCTTTTTTGGGGTGCCTGAGTGGCTCAGTCTGTTAAGCATCTGACTTCTGACTTGAGCTCAGGTAGTAAACTTTGGGTTGTGGGATCCAGCCCTGCATCAGGCTCCTCACTCAGCATGGAGTCTGCTTGTCCCTCTTTCTCTACCTCTGCCTCTCCCCCCACTCATGCTCTCCCTCTCAAATAAATAAATAATTTCTTTTTCTATGGGTAGTAGTAAATTTCCCTCAGCCATTCACGCAATGGTCACCAGTGTCCTCTTTCTAAATTGACAAAGTCAAGGGAATCACACCTGGCTACCTGGCTAAATAAGCTAATTGGCTCCAAGAAGAATGCTCTCTATGACGTTTGTGCCACCAACCATCACAAATCATTTGCAATTATATACTACAAACTAATGGCAAATAGCTTTGTTTTCTGACCATTATTTTTATCACTTAATCTGCCCACTGTATAAAATAAGTAATGTGTTCATAAGCAGCAACAATATAACACTATTTAATGCCACTTCATTCTCATTTTTCTCTTAGAGCTACACTATGCACTATTTATACACATTATCAGTTATTGTTAAGTGAAAGACTATTGACCTTTAATATTATCAGAGTCAAATGGATTTAGACCAGGTCTTCCATATCTAGGTATTTGCTCTTTGACCCATAGTAGTTGGGGCTTTGTTCCAACACTAGTTAAGTAAGGAGCAATTTTTAAAAAATCATCTTGTTTAGATATCCAGAATGTTCATCAAGCCTTTGAATGTACACATAAAAAGAATTCTCAACTGTTTAAATCCCTTAATGTGTACCTCTTTCACAGGTCACAATGTATACTCCAACCCCTCACCCTGTGTGCATGCCACCCCCCTTGTGCACATATCTGTTCACATTGTATCTTGCTGTCTTAAATTAGAATAAAGCTGCATGAATCTTTTCATCACATATTAATACAATGCATAGAAAAGTCAAATACAGGTACCTACAATGCACAGCATGAAGAGAAATTCTTATAACTACAATAGTATTTAAGTGTATCTTCTAGTCCTAATGCTACTTTAGGAAGACACTTCAGTTCTAGATGAATCATAAAATATGTTTTCAGTGAGAGAGGATTCAGTGTGTTGTTTTTTCCCCCCTATCATTATTTTTTTAAGATAACCATGGCAACATATTGCTGGGTTATAGTGAGCAGGCTCTTTTTAGTTCAACAAAGAAATGATAATGGTTGTCATAAAAGTAATGACCTGGTCTGGGCATCTATGAAAGAAATATGATTGTCTCCTTACTAAAGGATGCTGCAGGAAAACAAACTTGGGTTTTTCATCTGGACTAATTATTTTATGAATATCTGCTATGTGTTTACCTTTCAGTAAATCAGGTGTGATTTGAGAAGATTATTTGTCAGGGTAGCACAGAGCTTTCTGGTATGTGAAAAATAGTATGAAATCTTCTGAAATAATTATCTTTATTGTACTTCTTCCTCGGGGAAAGAACTGAGATTAGAATTTAAATGAATCACCTCAAATCTGGATCTGTCTCCAGAGATGGCACTTTACGCACCAGGGGATGGGAGTGCAGAGATGGGGGTGGTGCTGAAAGGACACATCTGCCTTGAAATGCAGGGAATGCAGAATTATGGGTCCTAGGACAAGTGTGGGCTGGGCCAGCTCTAACAGCCTGTTTGGGGACAGTCCACTTGCTCAATTCCATCTTTCTATCTCAATCTTCTCCACTTCCTTCTACCCTTCTGTGCCATTCTATATCCTTCCATCTACATCTTTCTCACCTTGCCTGTAGCCTTGATCACTCATATCTCCAATGAAATCATCTAGCACCAAGACCCACAACTATCTCTACTTCTCAGATTGTCCATTTCAAAGTATCAAGCAAGGCATCTATATTTGTGCAGCTCATCTTTCTATCTTATGCATGACTACACAACTTTTCACTACTTCGAGTCAGGTATTGAACTCTGGCCTAAATAGCTGTGGTTGGATATTATACGCCAGTTGGAAGTAATATCCCATGGCAAGGAAAATGTAACACAGGCTGGAGAGTGACGTGAGAGCAAGAATACAAGCCAAAATCACAAACAGTAGTTTCAGAAAAAGAGTGGTGATACCAAGCTGGCTACTGATTATTTTTCTTTGGGGGAAAAAAAAAAATTAAGGGAGAGAGAACCATTCTTCCATCACATGAGCAGTAGAGTGAGCTGGATATCTAAACCCTTTGGACATTCTTGACATGGTCCCACACCCTACAAGGATGTAATTTTCTTTTAAAGAAGAAAACAAAACAAAATTTCCTGCCATAAGTCATCACCTCCAAATATTGACTTTTTAAGCCCAAGTTTTATTTCCCTGTGGGAATGACTGCATAACTCACAGCCTGTTAGACACTTTTTCACAACCACCCATTCAAAACAAGCAGTAACACCCACCTAGAATTGCACTCTCTCACCCATTTTAGGATCCCTAACACATAGGACAATTACAAGCATACCTTAGATAGAGGCACCAGTTCTTCCCAGGACCTGCCACTCTCAGACACTTAGAAGTGCCAAGCACTTGGCCAAGGCACTGAATTTGCTGTGACATTGGCCAACTGGAAAAGAGAGGTGGCAAAAAGCTGTGATTTGGGGTACAAGATTTCACCTGAAAAAAAAAAAGAGCTTCTTTTTTTTTTGTTCCCACTTGACTGAACTTCTAGCATATGTTAAGTTCAGTAAAATATTATATTGGAAACACAAGGCATCTAGGCTTGTGGCCAAATAACTTAGGGAAAAAATTAGCAAGCCTAATGTTTCATGAGAAATTCTTGGCTTAAACAATATTTTAATAAAGCTTAGCTATGTGTGCCAATAAAACAGAGAGATGACATAATGACTTATGATTTAAATATCATATAATCTCTGTAATGTCTAGTACCATATTGTATCAAACAACACGAAGAAGCAAAATTCCTGGGGGAAGAAGAAAAGAGCTATGTGAAGTCATTCATACTAGTAGAATGCATATTTGCATAAACTATCTCATTAAAAATTTTGATGAAAGGATAATTACAACTAATATATATTGAGCAGATATGATATGAGCCTTATAAGTATTATCTCATTTAATCTTGACAAAAATTCTACAAGACAAACATTATCACCACTTTATAATTGGGGTTCAGATTGGCCAATTTGCCCAAGGTTTAGTAGAACAGAGATTCAGATAGTCCAACCTCAATTCCCACACTCCTGGACATGTGCTGTACTAGACTAATGATTCAGTTAGTGAGTCCATTGAGTTCTTTTGGAAATAAATGATTTACATGGTCTGTGATATATAATAAAGAATAATTATGTTGGCCTATAGGGAATATACTGAAAAAAGGAAGTGGCCCAGGAATTAGAAGACCTGAGTTCTAGTCTTCGTTCTGTCACATATTGGATGTGTGACCTTGGATTAATCATTTAAAGTCTGAGTTTTCATTTCCTCATTTGCAAAAAAGAAAACAAAAAAGGCATGATAACTACTCTGCCAGCTTCACTGAGTTTTTGTGATTCTCCAATTAAATGGCAATGAAAGGATTTAGTAATTTGAAAAGCATATTCTGACATGAAATATCACTACATATACCACATCTTAATAGTATTATGTGGGATTATTTTGTAAGTCACAGAATAAGCTTTCTCCCTCTTAAAAAAATAATATGATTCCAACTTTACAATCATAAGATGATATATTCATACTGAGGTATTACACAAAAATGGATCTACAATATTGATATCCTTGGGGTTCTGGAAAGGGCAAGTGCAAAATCAATGCATTGAGGTATAGCCTAGACCTCCTGGAAAGGGGGGGGAAAGCAACAGAATTAATTCACATTCAAAATTAAAACCACATGAGAAAATGAACCACCATGATGAGAAGCAAGAGACAAATAGGAATATTAGCACAAGGACTAGAAATATTAAAACAATCTATAAGAGATTTAAAAATATGTATGTTTGCCAATAGGTTGTAAAAACATGCTCAACATCATTCTTCACTAGGAATGCAAATAAAAACAGCTCAAATTACAAAGACTGACCATGAAAAGCTCTGGTGAAGCTGGGACTCCTACACACAGCAGAAGCGAGTGTAAATGGCACAACCTTCATGGAAAACAGGCAGTTTCTCAAAGGCTAAATATATGCCTATACCAGGACTCAACAATTTCACTCCTAAACTTGTATCCAAGGGAAATGAGTGTTTTTGTCACAAAAAGACTTGTACGGAAATGCTCATAGCAGCTTTATTCATACTAGTCCAAAAAAACCCAAAACAGCCCAAATGCCCATCAACAAGAGAATGGATAAATAAATGATGGCTTCTTCACACGATGAAATACTTAGCATAGAAAACAACATAGCCAAACCTTCACAAATATGTGGAGTACAGGAAGTCAGGTACTGAAGAGTACCTAAGCTAGGAGCCCAGGGACACATAACTCAACAAGAAGCAAAACAGACAATGAAATAAGTCATAACAGAATTAGCTCTGGGAGAGAACAGTTACAGTCTGCAAAGGTGCAGAAGGCAATCTAGGGTGACAGACATATTTTATGTCTTGATATGTGAACCACGTGGTAGTTATATGGTTGTATGTGCAGGTTTTTAAAAGGTAAGAGAAAGCATATTAATTTGGATTGGACAAATGGAACTAATAAAGAAAAAAAATCCATTAAAATTAAAAATTCAATGGTTGGGTTAAACAGCAATTAAGTTTAGATGATGAGAGACTTCTTTCCATTGGAAACAGATCTAGAATGTACCCAGAATGCAGCACAGAACAAGCTGACAGAAAATATGAAGCAAAATGAGAAGACATGAAGGACAGTATTAGAAGCTCTGAAATAGGGGTCTTAGAAGGAAAAAAGAAAAACCCAGAGTGAAGATGACTTAAAGAGCCAAGATCTAGTTCTTAAAAAATTCAGACTCAGATGATTTCAAAATTATTGCCCTTTCAAGGAGCTAATCCCTATCCAATTAAACTATTCCAATCCACAGAGAAAGAATCTGCATCAATTCTTTTTGCAAAGACTCATAACCTGGAATGCCTGGGTGGCTCATTAGGTTAAGAGTCAGACTCCTAATTTCAGTTCAGATCATGAGATCAAGCCCCACGTTGGACTCCGTGCTAGGCATGGATCCTGCTTAAGATCCTCTCTTCCTGGGGCGCCTGGGTGGCTCAGTTGGTTAAGCAACTGCCTTCGGCTCAGGTTATGATCCCGGAGTCCTGGGATCGAGTCCCACATCGGGCTCCCAGCTCCATGGGGAGCCTGCTTCTCCCTCTGACCTCCCCTCTCATGCTCTCTCACTCTGACTCTCTCTCTCAAATAAATAAATAATATCTTAAAAAAAAAAAAATTAAAAAAAAAATTCTCTCTTCCTCTCCCTCTGCCCCTCCCCCTGCACACTAACTTTCTCTCTTGAGAAAAAAAAAAAGGGGGGGGGGTCACCTGGCTGGCTCAGTCAGTTAAGCCTCCAGTTTTTGATTTTGGCTCAGGTCATGATCTCAGTCAGGGTCCTTGGATGGAGCCCAGGGCTCCACGGTCAGCAGAGAGTCTGCTTGAGGAATCTCTCTCCCTCTGGTTCTCCCACCACCACCACCTCCCCCACACACTACGCGTGTAGGCGTGCTCTCTCTTTCTCTCTCATATAAATAAATCTTTTTAAAAAATAAATAATTAATTAAAATTAAAATTAAGAGGACCCATAACTTTCATCCAAAACCAGACAGAGAGAACAGACAGAATAATACACACCAATCTCACTTATAAATATTGATGCAAAAATCCTAAGTTAATATTAGCAAAAATGATTCAGCCTTATATTAAAATAATATATCACCATGACCACATGCAGTTTATCTCAGGAATGTAAAAACTATCTGACCTTTTTTTTAATCCAGTGCTTTAATTTACCATATTAATTGGTCAAGAAAGAAACAAAAACAAAAGCTTAAAAAATTTTATGTAATTCATCATCCATTATTAATTTTAAAAAACCTAGAAAAGTAGAAAGAGCAAACTACCTTAAAATGATAACTATGTAAATTATATATTCTGGAAGCATTTTTCTCAAAACCACTAAGGAGAAGAACATGCCTTCTATAACCATTGTTATGGGCTACTGGCCCAAAAATACTAATAAATGCAGGTAAAGAAAATATTCACATAATAATGATAAGTTAATTAAATGCTAATTCCAGAAGTTGTGTCAAAATTACATTTTTTTTTTTTAGAAAATATGTTTTAAGTGTATCAGCCTGTGCTAAATCCTTAATCTATACAACTCTGAGAGGTAGATGTTAATGTGTCCATTTTCCAGAAGAGGAAACAGTTTCAGTGTGATGGAGTATGTTGCTCAAAGCCACCAACTAACTAACTGGCAGCATGGCCAACTGATCCCACATCTTTCTGACCCTAAAACTCTGTGAGCTTAGGCAAAAAGCTAAGGCATATTTCATGCATCTTCCCAGTTCCTCAATTAAAAAAAAAAAAAAAAAAAAAGGTTGACCCAACTGCACAATAAACTTCTGTAGGTTTACAGAAAGATCATATTATTATCCCATTTATTCTAACAATAAGTGAGGTAATTTGGCATTTTAAATTAGTAACAAATATCAAATATTTAATTCTAATATGAACCTCTTTAGAAAAACGACTTTGTGAAAGCTTTTCTGGCACAGAAAATTTTTACCTAAAGGAAAATCCAGGTCACTTAATAGCAGGAAAAAAAAATCCTGGCAAATGATCATGAAATCTAAATATCACTTTCAACCTCTATAATCCCTTTTGCAACTGGCACTTTTGAAAGGTGGCAATAAGGAATCACCCTACAGAGGGTTCTGGAAAATGTCAGGTTTCTCTTTCCAAGCACCATATGAGTCACTGAGTTTTCAAAACATTGTGACGTGAAGCTTAGCAATAGATCAGGACATTGTTGGGAATTGCTCTTTCCCTAAGGGCTTCAGAAAAACCTGTGAAGAGTTCCTATGGCAAAAGAGATCCCAGGCTCATGTGACCTCACCTTTCTTTGGCACAAGAATATCAAAGCATAATTTCAAGGCCTGGAAAAACGAACAGTGACAGCCACTATTCCTCAGCTTCTCTTGGGAGGGACCCCACCAACTTTATTTAGTATAGCATTTTGTACCCTACTGGCAGAAAATAAGTACTACTACTACGGGTACTTTCTACTTGATTGAAGAAACCACTTTTCTCTTGGAGACATTAACATAGTAAAACAGACAGGTTGAATTTCTGGGTCCTTATTTTATTACCAGGGCCTTGGCTGGCTTCTTTTCAGTATTTAAATCCAAGAGTGGAGGAGCTACCAGTACAAGTGTTGGTTAGTAGCACTCTGAAGGTCAGTGAGGTCTCAAAAATAGTCCTCTAGTCTATAAAGTGATATTGTCATGTCTCCTTAGTCTTAGGTTAGTAGAGATAGTTAACTAATAGTTAAAGGAATCTGTGGGTCTATACCTTTCCCCCTTCCCACCTCCATACTCAGCTCAGATCCTTTGGACCATCCATCACCCAACCAAAACCAAAAACCAAAACCCAACCAAAACCCACTATATGAATAAGAACTGACAACTGATCAACCACCACATTCTACCTCTGAAACTAATAATACACTATATGTTAATTACATTGAATTTAAATGATTTAAAAAAAGAAGAAGAAGAATCCAAAATTTATTAAGTACTTACTACAGGCCAGTCACTATCCTGAGCACTTTTATAGAGATTGCGTCATCCTGTCCTCTGGACAATTCTATGAGTTTCTTATCCCTGAGTGAGCGGGTCTCCAGGGTAACTTTCAAATGGGCATTATTTTATCATAAGTATTTACACCTTCTCATTAAAGATATTTTCATTTGGGGACCAAAGATTTTATATCTTATTCTACCCTCACTCAATAAAAGCCTGGAGGGGCATACAACAATGTTACCAGGTGTTTCTCATGTAGATGAACAATGGAGTAACAACTGTCCCTCTGAGGCACTGGCCAGTGAGAAAAGCATGGGATTTGGGATTGGATGTTTTGAGTTTGTTGTAACTTTTCATCTACTAGGTATTTGATTGGATAATTCATTTAGCTCTGCTCTAATGGACTCATGTGTAAAAGGAAGAAAACAACCCAGCATGGCTGCATCAAGCATTAAGTCAATGTTTTTCAGAGCTTAGTATATGCAGACTCTCTCCATCTATTCTTTGGGTAAACGGAGAGATGGATAGATCAGTGAATCCCCTTGCCACTCTCCCCAGCTTGCCCACTTTTTCTCTTCTCGATTGATATGTTGGTCTTGTTCCTGTTCTTCAAACACACCAAACCATTTCCTTTATATTTGTTCTTGAGCTGCCTGAAGCACTCTTCCCGCCCCAACCCCCGACACCTCAACGCCCGTTCATCACCTGACTAGTCTTTTGTTCAAATTCCACCTTCTTAAAAAAGCCTTTTCTAAACTCTATATAAAATTGCCAATTTCTGGCCCCAGTTACTTTCAATACTTACTCCCCTGCTGTATTCCCCTTCTAAGTCTTGACACACACCATTGATAACCACATAATGTATTACTCATTTACTTGCTTGCTCACAGCTTCCCCCACAAAATGCCTGGGTGCAGGGGCTTTGTTTTTTCACCTAGATGTACATTAAAAGGTTGTGATTGTTCTTAATGCCTCCCTTCCTGACTTGCTGATCCACACCTCTGAACTGGCATAAGTTTGAGGAGCTGAGCACGCAAGTTGAATGGATTCTTCTGCACGAATGGTGCTGATGGTTATCCTTAAAGAAATGGGGTGGCCTAATCTCAAGGACAGTGAGGGGTTGTTTGGTATGTAAATCGATACATATATCAAAAAGAAATATTCTCTAAACTCACTGGAATAGATAAATAAGAAGAGTTACATTGTCATTCCCATTTCATGATAACTCAAAAAAAAATGAGTGTATAACATGCTGTTTTGATTACTAGTTTATGTAACAGTTTTATTAAACTGATTCCCAAGCAATATGTTCCAAAGTGGTTTATATGAGGACACTAATAAAGCAGCATACCAAACAAATAGACCAACCGTTATTTGGGCTGCTAACATGAATCGTTTCCATTGTCATTTTGAAGACTCTCCAAATTCTTACGTGTAATATGGCTCAGGAAGTCCAAGAGTTCGAAATTCACAAGTCTAGTCAGAGGCAAGATCATTAAATGCCAGGACTTCACTCTTTATCTAGAGAGTACTTTCAAGGACTACACGGATTTGTACTTGATGATCAAAGCAGCAGACAATTGGGAAAAGCATCAGCCTAATACTTTCTCCACTTCGTTTGAAGGCACCTGACAAACTTTGTTTTTAGGAGAATGGGAATTGCAGAAATGTCTTTATCCACAAACAAAATGCTCATACGGTCTAGAAGGAACTTAACAGATGTTTACTTAAAAGTGAACAGATATCCTTGAATTGCTTCCCAGTTGCATAAATTTCCCTGGTATGCAACAGAAACAGATTCTAACAGAATTCTTAAAGTCTTATAGTCAAGAAAATCATAAGATTTTAATAGTTTAGCTCTGTTCTACATTTCTTACTGGTCTCCTCAAGAGTGGTGCACAAATTAGTCTTCACTCTTAAAAGAACAAATGGGTAAATTATAGAACAGTTAAGAAAACACATGTAACTTTTAGTGGATGGTAGCAAAATAGTGATTAAACAAGTAGACCAATAAAATAAACCTTAAGTAGTAAATGTGTTCTTAAAAAATTAACTGATTTCCTGAACAAATTTCTCAAGGTAAATTTAAATGCTCATATTTGGGCCATAATATGAGAAGAGGAAGAGAGACAGGGAGAGTAATTGATATCAATCAATAATAAATAGTTGACCCTTGACCAAATTGAAGGTTAGGAGTGCTGACCCCAGATGCAGTGAAAATTCACGTATAACTTTTGACTCCCCCCCAAAAAATTTACTAATCATTTAACTTCGACGCGAAGCCTCCGGGATGACATAAGCAAGTATGTTACCATGTATTTTGTATGTTATATGCATTATATACTGTATTCTTACAATAAAGTAAACTAGAGAAAAGAAGGCTTTATTAAGAAAATCACAAGGACTGATATAAAGAGCACAGGGTATTATATAGAACTGATGAATCACTGAACTCTACCTCTGAAACTAATAATGCACTATATGTTAATTAATTGAATTTAAATTGTAAAAAATTTAAAAAAAAACCCAGAAAATCACAAAGAGAAAACACATTTATAGTACCGTACTGTATTTATTGAAAACAATCTGCCCAGAACTGGACCCACGCAGTTCAAACCCACGTTGTTCAAGCGCCAATGGTATTTCCCTGTCACAATAAATACCAGAGTCAGCTCTGATTCTTCTCCCTCCCATTACTGATTCTGTGTAACATTCCTTTTGTATATATTTGCTTATTATCCCCAAACCTCATTCCTTCTCTAATATAATAGTTTCCAGTATCCCCTTCTGCCAATCACAGAATTTTGGAGCCCAAGGAACTCTACTCAGAAATGCAATTCCCAAAGCCATCATGGTCCCTGCTTCCTGACCAGTCCTACTAAATCAGACTTAGGGTGTCTATCTACTGAAAACTGCCCCCCTCCTTTGTTGAGCATTTAACGCCCTCTATGCATTTATTTTCAAGTCCCTGACATGGTTTTCAGCCTTACCTTTTCCTTGCATTGGTCCAAAGTATTTTTTCAGCACTTCTGTCATTTGAGCTGTGAGCAGCCAAAGGCTTAGGACACAAAGATAAAGAAGCTGGAGGCTTGCCCTCCAGCAGCCCTCAGACTCTTGGGGGGTGAGTGGTGGAGGGGACAAGTACATGAATAATGCAAGTGTTGAGAAGAGTGGTGACAGAGGCTGCCCAGGCAACCCTGGACTCAGGCATCCAGTCTGGCCATCTTATTGACCTTGCTTCATCAATGTTAATTCATTCAGTTCTGTGCTAAAACGTGGCCCACTCTGGCCAGTACTCCACAGTTTAGTCCCTGATGTTTCCTTTCTGTGGAATGGCCTTTTTTGGTTTTCTGCATACCCCAAATATATCTGGTCAGAAGACTAGATCAGATGTCAACTAATCCATGAAGCTTTCCTTATTGTCTTTGTCTTAAACTCTCTCATTTGAAATCCTAAGGCACTTTGTTTGTAGTTCCCTTTCTCATTCTAATAACATCCTTGCTTGTATTGGAGTTCTTTATCAAAGTCTTGTTTCTTTTACTACAACTGTCTGCCTTTTCAGAACAGCAACTATGATTTTATATTATAAACCTAGAAAAGGAAAAAAAACAACAACCCTTCACAAAAGAGTGAAAAGGTGTTCAATGAATCTTCCCCAAGCTAAAAGAATACGGAATAAATTGTACACTAAACTCAATTGTAAAATAGAACAATGAGGGGATTAACCATACAAATTGATCCCCACACAGAGTAAATCTACTACATAAATTACTGTAAAAATTAATGTCAGAGATGAGAGCTGCCACTAACAGATAGCAACCTGGGCTGAAAGGGGTTAAGCAGATCTATCCAAAATGGGAAAAAATTCTTCATTGCCTTTATTAAAGACTAATTTTAGGTCTTTTGGTAATTAAATGAACACACTATTTATGCTCCATACGCTTTCTGCCCTGAATCTTGGAAAATACGTGAAATTTCCAAGAATTAAAGTTTCCATTAACACAAATGCCAAATCAGGAGGACTGACCTGTGGGAGAAAGCACATTTGTCTTTGCTGGAGCCTATTCAAAACACTATAGAAAGATATTTACTATACAACCTTTCTTGTGCGCAATTGCTCTGTTTTATCATTCAGACCATCTAGACAAGATCAGGGAACTGCAACATTTCAGAAAGTAATCAAGTACAGAAGAGTGACCATTTGAGTTCTAAAGTGTTGACAGCGATCCCTTTTGGGGGCAAACTTTCTCATTGGAAGAAACCTCGTCTTTTTTTGTTGTTGTTGTTCTTTCTTCTCGGAGGCGGGGGATTGGGGTGGTCGTTGCGTGCCAGTGTGTGTGTGCGCGCGCTTCCTTGGTTAATTCCCTGAGAATTAGCTTTGACTGGTGAAGAAACACTTTACTTAGAGTGGGCTCCAAAACATCTTCCACCTGTATAAGACCCACTAGATGGAAATTTAATGTAAATAAGTGTGTGCACACAGCTTGAACACCTTGGAAAACTGTTTTCTGATCCCTATATCTGGTTTTATTCTATCTTAAGCAGCCCAGTGATCTACCCAGATTACAAAATAAAAAATAAATTCTCTTTACGTCAGTGAACTTGGACTCTAAGTTCTCTCTCCTGAGCAGGGAGCCTTTTAAAGACGAGCGAGCACGCTGGCAGCTGGGGGTCGCAGCTCCTCGGAATGAGCTAGTTCCACAGGTCCCGCCCTCGGCACCCTCTCCTTGCCCCTCCCTCTGGCCGGCTCCCCACCTCCAGGGGATGCGCCTTGCCCCACTCCCCTCCCGCCGCCACCTCGCCGACTTCAGCGGCCTCAGAGGTCTCACACGCGTCAAAGCCGGAACTGGGAGGCTGATCTGTGGAGGTCCTCTCCCCTCTACCCCCGGCCCCTCCTCCGTCCAGAGCGAGGGCCTCAGGAGCAGAGCCGAGCGGGGGGGGGGGGGGGGGGGGATCCACACCCATCCCCCTTCCTCTAGCCCTCCCGCGTTCAGATGCAATTGCACCTTTTATTATTTTAACTCTTCTCCCTAGGACGCGCGGCCCCCGGATCTGTCCCTCCGGCGTTCGCGGTCCCTGCGCCCGCGCGCCGGGATGGGAAAGCGAGGGACCTGCCCGCTGTCGGCCGGCGTGTGCGGGGAGGTGCAGCCGCCGCGCCCGCTGCCCAGAGTCTGTAAGTTTCAACGCTCCTCCCGGGGAGGGAGGGGGAGGCTGTTCGCATCCCCGCAAATGCTTTAAAATGCCAAACACAGCAGAGGTTTACGGTGTTGAATGGACTTTCCGGGGCACACTCTAACCCTATCTGCAGCTCGCAGACTGTTGTCCGGGCTTTTCCCGGCAGCTTCTGTGTTTGATCCCTTCCACTGTAAAGTTTTCAGTTTATACTATTATGAATTCCACTGGGAATTCATAATTTTTTTTAATGCAATTCATACTTCTTTAAAACTTAAGGTACTTCTTCATCATTTTCAAGTTACGGAGCACACCGCTTATTATTATTATTATTTTGTCAAATTTCACTAAGCATGTTATTTATACTGCGCAAGAGGCCACGGCCTTTTCTTTGCGTACTTCTAAAAATAACGGAGGAAGAATTTACTCTCTTTACTTTTCATATTACTATATCGTCTAAATAATAAATGGCTCGTGATACCCAGCTGGCTTTAATTTTCATCATAGACGCCGCGTGTTTGTATTTTTGCACTCATATACAGACGCGGTTAATCTCAGTGTTGAGCCTGTTTACAGGAAGGCTCCCGGTTTTGTTTAACTCAGGCTATGCCCATATGTGTTCAAAACGATAAGGAAAATTGGAACAGTTCCGATTCAGACCAAATAATTTCTCCGCGATCCCAGAACTCAAGCACAAACTAGATTCGTGTTTAGAGTAGTAAAATCATACCTTAGTTTGCATGTCACCTGGCACGGATAGCCATATCCTTGAGTGCAAGAACTGAAGAGGTGAGGAAGTGGGGGAGGGGAAAGTTTTAAATCGTTTCCCTTCTGCAGGAGGACTTTCCGGGGGAAGAAGAGGCAGGTCCGAGACAGGTGAATAGGCTGGCTATGGTGACAGGACGATGTTGGCCAGAAAGAGCATCATCCCCGAGGAGTATGTGCTGGCGCGCATCGCCGCGGAGAATCTGCGCAAGCCGCGCGTGCGAGACCGCCTCCCCAAAGCCCGCTTCATCGCCAAGAGTGGGGCGTGCAACCTGGCGCACAAGAACATCCGTGAGCAAGGACGGTTCCTGCAGGACATCTTCACTACCTTGGTGGACCTGAAATGGCGCCACACGCTGGTCATCTTCACCATGTCGTTCCTCTGCAGCTGGCTGCTCTTCGCCATCATGTGGTGGCTGGTGGCCTTCGCCCATGGGGACATCTACGCTTACATGGAGAAAAGTGGAACGGAGAAAAGTGGTTTGGAGTCCACGGTGTGTGTGACTAATGTCAGGTAAGAATGCAGTGGGGTGAGGCAGTGACTGAAAACAGGATAGAAAGAAATACTAAACTGCCCTTTCTCTCCTATCAGTCATTTTTGTTGAAAGCGAAATAAAGCGTTTACTTTAGTACCTTCAGCCACAAAGAAGGAAAAAAAAAAAAACTAATCTAACACAATAAGAATCTTTTAAAATGCAGCTTTATAGATGAGGAAGCTCTGAAAATGTGGAGTTTCAATCTCTCTGGTTAGCTTTAAAAATACTGTATCAGTAATTTAAAGAATGGTTGTGATCAAAAGGATTCCACAGAGCGCTTTACTAAAAAAAAAAAAAGCACCCATTCAGTTTTCAGTGCGAAAAAGCTGCTGTCCATAGTTCTGGTGTCCACAAGTCAATATATCTGATCAACAAAAATATTGTGCAAATTTTAGTAATATTTTCCCCTGATATCTCTTACCTGTGACATTTTCAGAAATCGTGAGGAAAATGGGAAAAACTGGTGTAGAGATATCCTAGGTTAATAATCCATTAAAAATGAAGTAAATAGATATAAGCCCTTCTTTACCAAGATTATCTTAAATATTTGGTTGCTTGCATTGGATTAAAAATTAAAAAGTTATGCAGAACTAGAAAAAAAATTAGTTTTTAGTGGAAATTGGTCCAAGCTTTTCATGGAGGAGATTATATAGAAGAGACTTAATGTTGTGGTTTTCTTTACAAGTTTTAATAGAATAGGAAAAAGTCCTCAGACTGCCTAACGTTTGCTTCTTTCTCTTATATTGTGTTCCAAAAGTAAGTAGAATGAATTTGATTTCAGTCATTCTCCTCACATTTTCACAGGGCCTACGAACATTTAGTTGGGGTGATCTGTCTTTTAATTTGTTTTGCTGGAAGACAGAAAGAGCTCATTTACATCAGCTGCACCAATATTCACTCTGAAACGAAACAATGGTACTAATACTGGAAACTGCCAGGATATTTTCTGAGTACTATTCCAGATTCATATAGTGTACAAAGCGAAGCAAGTTGAACAAGCACTATTCTGCCAGGCAACTGGAAAGCATGAGACCTTTCCTGAACCTGAAATCTTCTGAAATTAGCATACTACTGCAAGAAGCAGAAACCCAGACCGTGAACTGGTCTGTCCTTAGTAACCACAAAGCCAACGTATCAGGGAGGGGTGCAGCATTCATGTGCCGAGATCACACGTCACAGATTTCAGCTTGGATTTTGAGGAAAGAAAAATATATTTAATTGGTCCATTGCCTTTATCATCAAGTAGATATTATTTTCTGGTCTTAACTTTTCACAAAATTTGTCTCCAAGAAAATATAGATGAAAAATGTTGGTGGTCATCAGCATACCAGATACAATGGAAATGATTAAAACACTGTGTTTAACAGACATTTGTAGACTACATATCGTTATCTATAATATTCCTCTTTAAGAAATTTATGGGCACTGATATTGGTGAATCACTTTCATATCAAGATAAATGTTTAATAAACATACGGTAGACAGTCATAAAATGAGATAAAAGAAACAAAAATGATAAGCCTCGAAAATAAATGACAGATTTTAATTACAAGACAAATATGTTGGCTTTTCCTGTGAAAGAGGAGTCATAAAGCAGTTTATTAAAGATGTATCATCAAAAGTGGCATCCTTTCCATGATTTTTTGGAAGAACTTATGGAGTGCACTGGTTGTTAAAAACTGTTTTACTACCAGCTCTTCTTTTTTCACCAAGATGTGTATGGAGGCACGTCCATCCCCCTGATGCATTCCTGCTGGTGGGAACATTCAGTTTACTGTGAGAAATGGTGTCGCAAATACAAGGAGACAAAGTTGATCTTATTAGCCTGACAATTTTCACATTTTTAATTACACTTCTTACCTAAAAAAAATTACTTGACATCTTTTAAGATTAAAATCTTACTGATTTTGTTTTAATGTTATGATACTATTTGTGCTTTAAGCTCAATGTGCAGCTTAATCATAACAAACCGTACATGATACAATTTTTTCACCAAAAATATAGAAATAAAAATCTCCATTCTCTCCCAAAGGGGATTTAAAAGATGCCTAATAATGTTGCTTATTCTTTGTATTTTCTTTCAGAAGTTCACTGTCCCACCATTTTATTGAAATTAGACACACACCTTATTGTGACAGTTGCTCACCGGGATGTCCAAGTAACATTTTACCATTCTCATTTTAGGATGGCTCACTTTCCCTTGCATGTGGATGACTTTTCCAACATGAGTCAGAAAATAAACCAACGTATATCTTCTTATTCTGCCTAACTCCTTCTGTAGCAGAACAAATGAGCAACAGAACATTTTCATCTTTTGAGGGCATGACAGGTGTCCATGGAAGACTGGGTCTTGCTACCATAGAATGTTTAGAATTAAATTCATTTGTAAAATAAACAATATGTAAAAAATGTAACATAAACAATATGTAAAATAAAGCACTTGAATAGTCCCTCAATCCATTAAAATGAAATGCCTGGGAATATTTATCTCCAGGCTGTTCCATGAAGTATATAGACATTATTAGAAATCAGCACTGGGTCCGAGCCCCTCCTCTGGGGTCCATTCTTATTCTTCCCCAAGCTTTTGGATCATATAACACATCTGTGTAGCTAGTGCAAAAAGCAATCATTGTGGTTTTCCATGAATCTTTTTAGCAACAAAAGGGGTTAAAAGGCAATTTTTACACTCCCCTTAAAAGTTAATCAAGAGAATCATTTATGCTTACCCCTCATGGTGTTGCACAAAAGTGTAGTGTGTGTACTTGGTATTCAAATGTTTAAGCATTTTGCTCACTCGTTGTGCATGGCATTAATGGATAAATAATATGGATAGCCTACGTATGGTTAATCTTCTATAAAATAGGGGAGGTTGAAATTGGCATCGGGGGCAAACACAGGACTAACCTGTTTTTGTTAAGAAGTCACAGCCATATAGGATATGTAGTTAAGTGAATAAATTAATCTTAAGAATAACCAAATGTGGTCCATCTTAAGCATTTACCTGAGAGCTTTTCAAAAGTCTTACCCAGGTCGACCTTGGACCTGCCAAATCAGTGTTTACATTGAGATATGTGGAAGATGTACAATATGAAAAAGCTTCCCAAGAAAATACTGACATGTGTTCACTCTGCCTTTGCCTCTTTCAGAGCACCAAGCTAGAATTGAGAGCTTTCAAGTTCTCCTTAATTATGTGATCTTGACACAGTTACTTACTAATCTCTGCCTAAAAATTTTTCCTTTAATAGCCTCAGTATTCTGTAAAATTAGAGAACGAAACGAGACAATCAATAAAAGTTTTCTTTCCAAATGGAAAACATTAAAATTTTTTTTAATTAAAAATACTAGCACTTTTGAATGATATGTTTTGTACCACCTTTTAGCCCTGTGCTTTCTCTGCATAAGGTACACGATAAGTGTTAGCCAATGAATATGATTTTTAAGGGTTATAAATAACAAAAGGTACACTTATTACTCAGGACCTTCCCATATGACTCCAGTCACTTAAACTCAAATATGCAATAAATAGCAAACATCTATCTGATAAGAAGTTTCACCAAGTAAACTATGCCATTGTGAAAGTATTTCACAAAGTACAATATGTCCTTAAATACAAATATGTATTTATTATTTTAACTTATTATTGTAATGCTTTCATATACATAGGCCCATCATTACATGATGTAGAAAACAATAGACTGTATTCCAGAAGTCTGGAAGTAGACGCATTCCGATGAGAGAGAGGGAGAGAGAGAAAGTGATTGTGTTCAGAATCAGGCATTTGCAAGTTAAGTTGCCAAGTCTTTCCAAAAGCGTTTAATAGCCTTTGGAGGAAGAAAGTGGAAAATTCAGCTTGGCATGTTATTTCATTATGCAAACTATGATCTGATGGCACCGTTTTCTGATATCATTCCTTACAGATCTTTCACCTCTGCTTTTCTCTTCTCCATTGAAGTTCAAGTGACCATTGGATTTGGAGGGAGAATGATGACAGAGGAATGTCCTCTGGCCATCACAGTTTTGATTCTCCAGAACATCGTGGGTTTGATAATCAATGCAGTCATGTTGGGCTGCATTTTCATGAAAACAGCTCAGGCTCACAGGAGGGCGGAAACCTTGATTTTCAGCCGCCACGCTGTGATTGCTGTCCGAAATGGCAAGCTGTGCTTCATGTTCCGAGTGGGCGACCTAAGGAAGAGCATGATCATTAGTGCCTCAGTTCGCATCCAGGTGGTCAAGAAGACAACCACACCCGAAGGGGAGGTGGTGCCTATTCACCAGCTGGACATTCCCGTTGATAACCCAATTGAGAGTAATAACATTTTTCTGGTGGCCCCTTTGATCATCTGTCATGTGATTGACAAGCGCAGCCCCTTGTATGATATCTCAGCAACTGACCTCGCCAACCAAGACCTAGAGGTCATAGTGATTCTGGAAGGAGTGGTTGAAACTACCGGCATTACCACACAAGCAAGAACCTCCTATATCGCGGAGGAGATCCAGTGGGGCCATCGCTTTGTGTCTATTGTAACTGAGGAGGAAGGAGTGTATTCTGTGGATTACTCCAAATTCGGCAACACTGTTAAAGTAGCTGCTCCCAGGTGCAGTGCCCGAGAGCTGGATGAGAAGCCTTCCATCCTGATTCAGACCCTCCAGAAGAGTGAACTATCCCATCAAAATTCTCTGAGGAAGCGCAATTCCATGAGGAGAAACAATTCCATGAGGAGAAACAACTCCATCCGAAGGAACAACTCATCGCTCATGGTGCCCAAGGTGCAATTTATGACTCCAGAAGGAAATCAGAACACATCAGAATCATGACAGCAAGCCAACCTCAAGAAAATC
Organism: Mellivora capensis; assembly: GCA_004024625.1. Taxonomy (NCBI): domain Eukaryota; kingdom Metazoa; phylum Chordata; class Mammalia; order Carnivora; family Mustelidae; genus Mellivora; species Mellivora capensis. The sequence continues at coordinate 29,165 of PISX010005550.1, read as the reverse complement.
TGTTGTCACGTGTTGGTGATTTGGGCAAAGCACAGTCGGACTGCACCAGAGCTGGAAACCAGCAATTTGTTCTTCTCTATCTTATGCACCAAATGATACTCATATTCAAGCAACAGCACTTTCTGTGTCACTAACCAGTAACACGAGGTGCAGGATTCATGGCTGACACTCGTCTCACACATGCGGCATTTGTAGTGACATGCTTCTGTTATGTAGAGGAAATAGTATGCTCTCCTTTCTCTCAATTCGAAACCCGAGCATTCCATTAGTAGTAATAGGCCTTGGATACCAAAGTTGGCCAAGGAATGATTCTGTTTGAAATGCATTGTACTTGAAACCACAGATCCCTCTGTTTCCTTTGGTCACTCTGAATGCAAGTAGAATGGGGAGGGGAACCCCAAAAGGGTGCTGTTAACACCTCTTGTATATCAACCAGTATGTTGCCTTCTCCTTTTTCCAGATTCTGTGCCTGGTAAGAAGCCTGAGGCAAAAACTGCTTCTCTCTACGTGCTTCTAACAGATTGCAGTCACTTACTTCTTCACAGTGACCTTTGCAGGTTTCCTCATCCTCCTCGAGGCAGCCTGTTGGTGGAACTGGGCCAAGAGCTTTGGAGAAAAGCTAAGAACATTCCTGTATCACTTAGGACTGGATCCCCAAAAGTGACAGTTATTTCTTTCGGCTTCTCACTTCTTAAAAGTCCCCGCAGGGAAATACTGTATTGAATATTTTATTAAAATATTTTCTTTGTATTCACTGTAGTTTTGTGATTTCTCTTTCACAAAATTATCAGTAGTCAAAGCTCAAGGGGGAAAAAAAAGTTTTTAGAGGCACGTGAAAGAGATATCATACAGTAATAACACCTCTTGGATCTTCCTGTCTTTGAAATTAGTTATTCCAAGGCAACTACGTTTTTTTGGTCTCATTTTGATTTTACTCCCTTCCAAGATTTGAAATGTTTTCTTAGCTCTTCTATCTGAGCGTGATGTATCGTGGAAATCTTACATTGTTTTCTTTGAATCTCCAACCTCCCTTCTTAAAACTCTGCTCTCTTCCTAAATTCAGAACTGGCATATGTTGGTTTAGGGTTATCTCACTTGTTAAAGTGAGAATTTCTGTCAGAACTTGATCTAATCATCCTTAGCTCTTGTTTCTTCAGGGAAGGGGTGAGGGCACCCAGGGAAGCACCAAGTTGAGAGACTGGGCGTTTCTGCTTCTGTCTCACATAGCTGAACAGCAGAAAGCTGAACCCTTATAAAGCCTTTTACACCAGTCTTAGGGTTGGTATTCATTTTACTTCATTGATGAGCATTTGAAATAGGCAGGTAATCCTTAATATATTCAAATCCTATCTTAAACAAATGACTCACGATTCTAACCAGATGAATGGAAATTGTTTCTTGGGTTACTGAGTTAATAATTTCTGAACAATTCTAGCCACTCTTTGAACCAGACTCATGGAACAAACAGGTACTTGAAGCTCCTCCTGGATACCCAATATGCATTTAAAATGTGCCTAAAACCAAATGCTCCATTTCCACTAACAAAACTTACCCTCTACCCCCAGCCTTTCTTCCAACCAGGCCCAAACCTGGGAGTTGTACTTGACACCTCTCTTTTTTATACCTCACATGCCATCCATTAGCACAGTCTATTAGGTCTGGCATCAAAATATATCCAGAATATGACCAATTCTCTCTGCCTCTACCACTTCCTCCAGAGTCCAAGCTGGGTACTCATTACACAGGATATATGGACGTGGCTATACCAATTGTCAGGATAGTAAAACGTTTTTTAATAAGATGCCAAAGGAAAAAAATCCGTCTCAATAAGACTTAGCCCAACAGAGGCTTCAGAGATGGGTCTCAGACTTCCTAGCTGTCCTGGCATGGATGCAGGTCCCCCACTCCCACTCCAGGGCAGCTGAGCAGAGCAAGAAGGCAGCTGCCACGGCAACAGTAAGAATATGTAGAAATCCCACACCCAAGCCAGTGTTAGTGGAGGGGACCCAGGCTGCAGGGCGGGGAATGTCGGGGCATAGTCAGTGGGACTGAAATACAGGATTTCTGAGTCCAAGTGGTACAGAATGCCCTAGCACCCAGGGGCGAATCTAGCTAGGAAGCACGAGCAATTCCCCCACCCCCTTCCAGCAGCAACTGAATGCCAGGTGCCAGAAACCTGATGACCCTCAATTCAATGGGGAAGCTGATCCAAGAGTTTGATGGGGACTCCTATGTCAAGTCATGGTTCAGGCAGGGACATCATTTAGCTGGTGACAGCCACATCAAAGAGAGGATCACATCCCTAATTCCTAAAAATAAACAAATGTTTTAGAATATTGCAGTGATTTGAGAACCTGGCTTTGCTAAAATATATTTAACTGGCAAAAAAGTTTCAGGAACTATTTAGTTTAGTTTTAAAAAACAAGAAGCCTCTGTGCATGTGTGTGTGTGTGTATGTGTGTGTATGTGTGTGTGTGTGTGTGTGTGTGTGTGGTGTATGTAATTTTGGCTTATGTATTGCATTTAAGTATTATTTTATAGTAAATATTTACAGTCTCTGCTTCCACCCTAGTCTAATTCCATAGTCACAATATTCTTTTTTTTTTTTTAAGATTCTGTTTCTTTATTTGAGAGAGAGAACACAAGCAGGGGAAGCAGCAGGCAGAGAGAGGGAGAAGCAGGCTCCCCACTGATCAGGAAACTAGATGCAGGGCTCCCTCCCAGGACCTCAGGATCGTGATTTGGGCCGAAGGCAGATGCTCAGCTGACTGAGCCATCCAGGGGCCCTGACAATATTCTTTTAAATACCTCTGCTTAACACTCTCCTATGGCTTTCTGTTTTTCTAAAAATGAGAACTGAAGTCTTTTCCAAGGCCCATGAGCCACTACATGTCATTACCACCACTCCTGCCTTCCACCATTTCCACTCTATAGCACAGGGGCCTTGCTGCTCCTTGAAAAGGAACCATACATACCTTCATATCATGGGTTTGCTTCTACCTGGACCATTTTCCCCATAAAGCCTCCTGGGCCTCTCCTATCATTATTTAGTGACTAGAGTGCCATCGCATGAGAAAATATAGTATTATGATTAAGGAAAAGACTGCAGCCAGACTCTTTAGGTTTAAACTCCAACACCTAGCATCTGTGAAGTCTTGACAAATTAATTAATTTCTTTTGCTTCATTTTCCCCATGCATAAGATCAGGATGATTATAGTACTTACCTCGTAAGTTGTTACAAGGAGTAAGTGAGTTAACACCTATAAAGGGCTTAAAAGACTTTAATTCGTTTGCCCAGAACAAAAGCTTGAAATGAAGGACTGCCTTGAAATTAATTGCCTTCTTAATAATAATTAATTCAGTGCATTACATTACAATTACATTACATTACTCTAGGACAGAGACAAAAGATCTTTGCAATGTAAATCTGATCTCTCACATCTGCAGCAGAGACCTTACATCTGCCCACTCCCAGCTACTTTTCCTAATTCTTTGAGACCTGCCACTTGCTTGTTATCAAATAGTGTAATGTGTAAAATACTATAATGTGTAAGAGGGAAACATTTTACATACAGAAGATATTTCTGGTTTTACAAGTCTATCATTTATATATTCATCCAGTAAAACATAGTGAATGTCTGATAATTACCACCAGGCAAAAATAGCTAGGTGTGTTTCTTTCTTTTTTCTTTTTTCTTTAAGAAGGACCTTATTTATAGGTAGGGTAGGTGCTGATTCTGCTCTTAAGAAATCTGAGATGGAAAGTATGAGGAGAGAAACACTGGCTTATGTACCAGAATTACAGAAAAGACACTTCCATCTCAAAATCAAAATCAAGTCCTACTCCTAGTTGCTGAGCAGGCAAGGGAAGACCACGGACGATCCAGATCTGTTACCCAGATAGCTTTGCTGAGAGTGAGGTGAGAAAATAGAACACTGCTCATACTTAGAAGTGACTTTTTCCTGCTTTACCTTAGCCCCAAATCACATTTTTCTTCTATAATTCCTCATCATTTGTCACTTGGCTCAAGACTTTTTCTAAGTAAAAATCCTGTTTCCCAGACCACAGACATTTCTAAATCCCCTAGCCAAGTGTATGGCACACAAGTATCTCAGAACCAGCAGTGACTTAAAGAAATGACCTCAGTTCCCAAAGTCTAACTCCCAGAGAAGTTAGCCATGTAGTCAGCATGGGGGAATGTTCTTTCCCCTCCATCGATAGGAATCATTTTTGTTGTTATTGTTTAATGACTTGGCATGTAAGGAGCAAGAAGTATTCTCTTTGAAAATAAATTAATTATAGATGAAGAAGAAAGGATGAAAGGATATCTATATCTCTTAGGGTTCCCTCTCCCAACTTTTGTCATTTTCAGCATGTCGAAGGTAGAGGCAGAACTGAAATTAGTGTCTCTAAGGACCAGTGCATTAAAATAACCATAACAAATCCTACAGGCTGTTTAAGAGGAAACCCAAGGGCCATGCTCTTCCCATGATCTTTATGCACAATTCTCATCAATGGTGATGGGAATTTCCCCACAGACCTAGGAAGGAAGTGACTCTAATTACACCCCTTGATAACTTGCTGCACAGATTCAAGTTTAAGTTCATGAAAATCTTAATCAGCCTTTAACTTTAGATCAAAATATCACATCAGAGCCCAGTTTCATGCCAGATCATTCACATCTTCATTAGTACTCTTTTGATTGTTGTCCTAGTTCTCATGAAGATTTTCTTGGCAGTACTGCACAACACCCTTCCCCCGACTCTAATACTCTCTGGGGTAGTGTAAGTGAAACTATTACTTTGTACAGTGTTTATTTTAATCACTTGAGAAAACAAAAACATTAAGGCTGGATCTCTACTTACTATTGGATTACTTTGGTTTATATTGAATAAATACTGAGAAAGTGGAGGATAAAATAGTTATCTGTAAAAGTGAGGTTAAAATTATAGACTTTTTGTTGAAAAAAGACTTCAATCATTTATCATTGACTATTGAAAAAAAAGCCCACATTCTTTAAGCATGATAGTCAAGGCTCTTGTGGTCTGATTCTAACACATGTTTCTAGCCTCATCTCCCGGCCTCCCTCCTCAATCCTGCCTCCCTCCTCAACACCTTAGACTGCTTCAAGTTCATTGAATGGTTCATTCAGTCTCTCACACAAGTCTGCAAGTCTCTGAGGTTGAAATTTGTGCTTTTTCTCTCTAACAAAATGATAGCTTTTACAAAGCCTTTTCAAATCTTTCACCTAACTTAGTTTTTCCTTTCCATCATGTGTATCTCTGTGTATGCATTATTTCATAATAACTGGTATTATATAATGTTTTGATATCACATTCACCTCTCCTCGTTAGAATAAAAGTCTGTCTGTTCCCAAACTACTGACCACAGTGCTCACCGAAAATAAATGGTAACAGCAGCTTGATAACTACCTTCCCCCAAATCTAGTCTTCCTCTCTGTCACAGCAACGGAGTGGTTCAGCTAGTGATACTACCTTCTCCAGAATCTGTTGTAGTTAATTGTGGCCACGGGCTTCATCTGGGGTCAACAGCCCATGGACAGAAGTCAAATGGGCCTCTTGCCATTCTTGATATTCTTGATATCTGCTTCCTTCCCATAGGCTAGACACATATGCAGTAGAGACCATCTTTTACCAGGCTAAAAAACTTGTGATCCAAAATGACTTTGTGGAATAGAGTCACACTAGCCGGGACTTTCTACCTCTAGACAGTTAGTTACACGAGAAAAAAGGAAATATATATTTTAGTTTAGTGGGGTTTTTTTTCTTTTTGGTTTTTTAAAATTTGTTTGTTTGTATGTTTTATTTTCTCAATCAAGCTAAGCCTTTACCCTAAATAATACAATGCTAAATTATATCAAATGGCCTTGCAACTCACAGGATGGCAGAAGATACCTGCCATCCTCATATGCTACTGAAATCTCAGATCTATAATTTATATAGAACTCTTACAAATCAATAAGAAAAATACAAACAGCCAAATAGAAATAAGTGGAAAACAACATGAAAAAGCCTATCACAAAGAAGATAATCTGAAATGCCAACATATATATCAAAAGATTCTCAATTTCACTAGTAACCAAAAAATGCAAATGATAATCACAATCCAATACCATTTTATACCACCAGAATTGTTAACCTGAAAAAGATAAAAGCAAATGTTGGAGACAAAAATGGTCATTATATTATGACAAGGGGGTCAAAACATCAAGAAAATATAACAATTTTAAATATTTATGTGCCCAACATTGGTTATATAAGTTTATGATATATAATATAACATAAATACAAAATATATAAAAGAATAACAACTAAAAGGAGAAATAAATAGTAATACAATAATAATTGAAAACTCTTTTTAAAGGTTTATTTTAGAGAGAGAGAGAGAGGTGGTAGGGGGAGGGCCAGAGGGAAAAGGCAAGAGAAAATCCCCAGCAGGCTCCATGCTCAGCACAAGATCAAATCAGTAATAAGAAAATCTCTCAACAAAGAAAATCTCAGGACCAAATGGCTTCACTGGTGAATTTTAGCAAATACTAAAAAAAATTAACACCACTCCTTCTCAAAGTCTTCCAAAGAATCAAAGAGGAGGAAACACTCTTGAATTCATTTTTTCAAGGCCAGCATTATCCTGATACTAAAAGCAGGAAAGGACACTACTAGACAAGAAAACTACAGGCCAATATCCCTGATGAATATAGATGCAAAAGTTATCAATAAAATACAGGCACACAGGGCACCTGGTGGCTCAGTCTGTTAAGCATTTGCCTTTGGCTCAGGTCATGATCCCAAAGTCATGGGGTTGAGCCCCATGTCCAGCTCCCCCTTCAGCAGGGAGTCTGCTTCTTCTTCTTTCTCTGACCCTCCCCCCTGCTTGTGCTTATGCTCTCTTTCTCAACTGAATAAATAAAAAATATTTTAAAAATACAAGCAAACTGAATTCAGCAGCACATTATAAAGATCATTCACCATGATTGAGTAGGATTTCTCCCTGGGATGTAAGAATGGTTCAACATATACAAATCAATCAATATGATACATCAAACTAATTGAATGAAAGAAAAGAGTCATATGACCATCTCAATAAACAGAGGAGCATTTGAAAAAATTCAATATCCATTCATGACAAAAGCTCAAAAAATTAGGCATAGAAGGACCATATCTCAACACAATAAAGGCTATATGTGACAAGCCCAAAGCTAACATCATACTCAATAGTGAAAGAATGAAAGCTTTTCTTCTAAGACCAGGGACAAGATGAGGGTGCCTGCTCTTGCAATTTCTACTCAACATAGTACTAGAAGTCCTAGCTAGGGCAATTAGGGAAGAAAGAGAAATAAAATGTATCAGAATTGGAAAGGAAGAAGTAAAATTGTCACTATTAGGAGGGGAAGTGATTTTATATACAAAACATCTTAAAATCTTTTCATATACAAAGAAAATCTTTACATATGAAAAATCATAAATCTCAACCAAAAAAAAGAAAAAAGAAAAAAAAACACACCTGTTAGATGTAGCCAGGAATTCAATAAAGTTGCAGGATACAAAAGTAACATACAGATATTAGCCCCATTTCTATACACTAACAACAACATTTCTGAAAAAGAAATAAAGAACGGAATCAATTTATATTAGCATCAGAACAATAAAATACTTAGGAATAAACTTAATGAAGGAAGTAAAAAATTCTGTATGCTGAAAATTACAAGATATTGATGAAAAAAATCAAAGAAGACACAAATAAAAGAAAAAGTATCCTGTGTTCATGGATTGGAAGGATTAAAACTGTCCAAATGTCAATACTACTGAAAGTCATATATAGATTCAGTGCATTCCCTATCAAGATTCCTATGGCAGTTTTTACAGATGTAGAAAAAATGTTGTAAAATTAATATGAAACCACAAAAGATCCTGAATAGCCAAAGAAATCCTGAAAAAAGAACAAAGCAGGAAGTGTCATACTTCCTGATTTCAAGCTATACTATAAAGTTAGAGTCATCAAAACAATATTGTACTGGCTTAAAAAAAACAGAAAAATAGACCAATGAGACAGAAACAAGAACCCAGAAACAAACCCAGTAATGAATCAGTCAACTAATATTTGACAAGGACCCAAAAATATTCAACGGAGAAAAGACTGTCTCTTCAATAAATGATTTCGAGATGACTGGATAGTCACATGTGAAAGTATGAAACTGGACCCATATTTTATATAACTCACAAAAATTAACACAAAATGGATTAAAGACTTGAATGTAAGGCCTGAAACCATGAAACCCATAGAAGAAAACATAGGAACAAAGTTCCTTAACATGGGTTTTTGTAATGATTTTTTTGCATATGACACCTAAAGCATAAGCAACAAAATAAAAATAAACAAGTTGGACTACATCAAACTAAAAAGCTTTTGCACAGCAAGAGAAAGTATTAATGAAGTGAAAAGACAACCTAAAAAATGGGGAAAAATATATGCAAATCATATATCTGATAAAGGGTTATACCCAAAATATATGAAGAACTCATACAACTGAATAGAAAATAAACAAATAACCCAATTTAAAAAAATGGACAAAAGACCTGAAGAGACATTTCTCCAAAGAAGATATACAAAAAATCAATAGGTACATAAAAAGATGCTCAACATCACTAGTCATTAGAGAAATGCAATTTAAAATCACAATGAGGTATCACCTCACACCTGTTAGAATGGTCTTCATCAAAAAGATAAAAGATAACAAGTGCTGAGATGTAGACAAAAGGAAACCTTCATGCACAGTTTGTAAGATTGTAAATTGGTACAGCCATATGAAAGACATTAGAAAGATCCTCAAAAAATTAAAAATAGAGCTACCATGTGATCCAGCAATTCCACTTCTGGAAATATATCCAAAGATGATGAAAATACTAATTCAAAAAGATATCTGCAACACCTTGCTCATAGAGCATTATTTACAACAGCCAAGAATGGAGACAGCTTAAGTGTCCATTGATGGATGAGCGAATGAAGAATTCGTGTCGTGGTATATATATATTTCATAGAAGAGTATTCAGCTATAAGAAACAAGGAAATGCTACCATTTGCAATAACATAGATGGACCCTGAAGGCATTATGCTAAGTGAGTAAGTCAGTCAGAGAAAGACTGAAACTGTATGATCTATTTATATATGAATCTTAAAAAAAAAAAAAACAAAACAACACAATGAATTCATAGAAAAAGAGGCCAGACTTGTGGTTACCAGAGGCAGCGGTGAAAGGAGAGGTCCAACGTACAAACTTCCAGTTATAAGAGAAATATTGGGGATGTCATGCATAACATAACTATAGTTAATACTATTGCATGATATATGAGAAAGTTATTGAGAGTAAATCCCAAGAGTTCTTATCACAAGGAGAAATTTTTCTTCTTTATTCTTTTCCTTTTTCTTTTCATTATACCTATATGAAAAGATGATGTTCAGCTAAACCTATTGTGGTAATCATTTCACAATATATGTGAATCAAGCCATCATGCTCTATGCCTTAAATGTATACAGTAATCTATGTAAATTATTTCTCAATAGAACTGGAAGAAATATTTTTTAAATGAGTGATATGCAACATTACAAAAAAAATTTCTAATATTATGGGGCTCAGGGCTAGGAGAGTTTCCTAGACCTGCTGGGAGAGATGTGTACCCTGCTCCACAGGGACAGAAGCTCCCGTGTGCAGGACCCTTAAGTCCCCACCCTAAGTATCCCTTCATCTAGCTGCTCATTTGTACCCTTTATCATATCCTTTATTGTATAAAAACTAGTAAATATATATTAAAACAAAAAACAAATGTTGAAGAAGATAAAGAATTTAAATAAGTTACTAGTGGAAGAGTATTTTGTCATTACCACCTTAAAGGACTGTTTGATAGGTTCTTCTAAAACTGAATATGACAGACTATGATTCAGCAGTTCCAGTTTGGGTATGTACTTAAAAGGCTTATGTAGCAATGTTTCTAGTATCATTATAGCCCCAAAGTAGAAACAACCCAAATGTTCATCTATAATAAGACAGGTATATAAATTGTAGTATAGCCATATGATAAAATTCTATAGCACAATGAGAATAAATAATTTACTATTCACACTGATAGATATCTCATAAACACACTATTGAACAAATCACAAGAGTTAAAAACAGCCACCAGGACTCTGTGGTGTTTACAAGTCAGGATAGCATTTACCTTGGGAGGGCAAAGGGTAATTAATGCCTGGTTTCTGGGGTTCTGTTTTGTTTCTTGAGCTGTGTGCTAATTACTTAGGTGTATTTATCTTGGAAAATCATTCGCTGAGTTGTGCATAACATACACATTTTTATATCCATAGTTCCATTCAGTAAGATTTTTAAAAATTTAAGCACACAAAATATATTAAAGAGAAAGAGAATGAGCGGTTTAAAAAAAAAATGAATCTCTTAAAATTAACCAACATGGATAGAATTCTACTTTTCTAGTTAGGTGGTAAATGCACTGAATTTTTCTAGATTGATTGACTATCAAAAGATCCAATACAATTAATGTTACTCGAAAAGCATTGGGACGCCTGGGTTGGTTAGGCTGCTGGCTTCCGCTCAGGTCCCAGGATGAGCCCCGCATCGGGCTCCTTGCTCAGCGGGGAGCCTGCTTCTCTCTCTGCCTCTGCCTGCCACTCCCCTTCTTGTGCTCTCCCTCTCACTCTCTCTCTGACAAAGAAATAAATAAAATAAAAATCTTTAAAAAAAAAAAGCACTTATCTGGGGCACAATGCCCTTTAACCAGTTGAGGGTTCAACTCTTGATTTTGGCTCGGGTTGTAATCTCAGGGTCGTGGTGTTAAGCCCCATGTCTGGCTCTGCAGGAGGAGAGTCTTTCAGAGATTCTTTCCCTCTGCCCTTCCCCTTGCTTGCACTACCTCTCACTCTCTCAAATAAATAAATAAATCTTAAAAACAAAACAAAAAACAGTGGGCCACCTAGGTGGCTCAGTCAGTTAAGCCTCTGCCTTCATCTCAGGTCATGATCCCAGAATCCTGGGATCGAGCCCGGCATCGAGCTCCCTGCTCATCAGAAAGCCTGATTCTCCCTCTGCCTCTGCTTGCTGCTCCGCCTGCTTGTGTTCCCTCTCTTTGTCAAATAAATAGAGTAAAACCTTTTAAATTTTTTTAATTAAAAAAAAAACACTTATTTCCATTAGTATTACAATCTATTAGATTTATAGCTCATGCTGGATCCTGAATGCAATCATTCATTTAAATGTTATTTATCTATCAACTACTCTGTGCCAGACACTGCATTAAATTGTGGGAATACAAATGATAACCGAGTGATCACAAGGTGCCCAAAGTCTAACAGATTATGTTTAGTTATATTACTGCTGAATTATTGTATTCATAATACATACTATACAGATATTACATGTATAATACATAGAATATATATATAATATATCGGTATTTATAACATATTTAACACATAGAATACATATGACATAACATAAACTATAATGCATGATGTGTATTATATATGTTATATAATATACACAGTATATATAGCATAGATACAACTATATATAATTACAATATAGCAATTATTTATTTCATCTAACGTATTTCATATAGGGTTATGTTGAGGATTTAGAAAGAATTTGTGTTCAGCAGTTTACACCCTCAGTAAATCTTAAGCATGTCATTGTAATTACTATTGTTTTGGCAGCAGCAGGAAGAACACGGTAGTGCTCCCACAGGTGTGTTAACCAAAGGACAAGAGAGAGAAATAATCTCTAGCAGAAAAACAAGAAGAAACCACGAAAAGGGAAGCACAGAGGATTTATTCTAGATCATCCCCAAGGCTCCTAAAATAACCACTGTGACTACCCAGAAGCCCATGAAGGGTGTGCCCCATTTTCCACCAAAGACATTAGAAACTGGTACTAGGCCATCAGCATCTAAAGTCCCTCTTCCTCCCCAAACTGTGTGTCTAATTTCACAAACATACATGGCTTAGGCCTGAGAGTTTAAAGGCAGAGAAGGAAGTAAAGAGAGGCTATCCAAACTCTTTTCATATCAACCTCCTTCTTTATCTCAGAGGTTACAGGCACATACAAAGATTAAGGGGCTTAGGCTCAGATAATCATTAAAAAACTGAGTGAGTCGGAGTAGGATTTTAGCTCCAAGTGATAAGCTTGGCCTTTAGCTGGTTTGCTTGTCTTGGACATGAAAAAACAAGCAAAAAAATTGAAATCAGAACTAATTTACTAGAGCCCCATAAATAAGAAATGTTTTTATCAGTGGGAAAGAAACCCTGAGGGCTCTCTGGACAATGTAAAGAAGATGAAACGGAGTTGCCCAGAAAACCAATTAAGAGCTGAGCCTCATTAGCCAGAGTCACCCAAGAGAGGGTAGAGAGTAGCTAGACGAGTAGTTCCGCCCCAAAGATCAGGAAATAGCTCAAGTTCAGAGCCAGTCGGGGGGTGGGAACAGAAGCAGGAGCAGACAGTGATCTGAGGACAGGGCCGGGCTGGGCCAGATGTGGATGGGCGATAATTGGGACTGTAAGTTAGGGATCCCCAGTCAAGGATCTGCTACCTGAGGTTTCTAGTGAGGCCCCTGGGGCTTTGGGCTGCGGATAATTTGGGCCACCACAAGGGATACAGAGAGAAAGCAGTGGACATTTTTGACTCAAGGATTAAGAGGCTTATTCGGTGTCCTTTAAAGTCCCCTAACATTTGATCACAGCTTATGTTTAAAGATTCTGTATGTTGATATACTTTTTGACACATCACCATGTTGGCATTCTCTAAAGGGCCGAAATCTGACATAGACATTAAATCTTTATAAACAATCACCCAGAAACATAATTCAGCTTAACTGCATTTCCATTTTGGGTGGAACTACATTAGGCAGAAAGGATTTCTGGCGTATCTTTGCTCTTTGCTGTTGAATGGTATTACCCTGCATCTTGGAAACAGAGTGAGATGATTTCAAGACAAGAACCACGTTGTCCAGGGCACTGCGGTCGCCATGGAAATGTGCGTCACAGTAGAAGCACTGTACAGAGAAACACATATAGAGAGCTTAATCTGGAATGCTGGAATGGCAAACATCATAAATATAACAAGGAACAAGTGTTCAGTTAACACACGGAATTTATCAAATTTAAATAAAATTTCTGGCATTTGAATAAAAGTTCTGCTGTGTACTTGTCCAAAATAAAATTATTCTGTCCCTGATTTCCTTTTGCAAGTCACCACTAAATTCAATTGTATTTCACTGGGGGAAAATGTGACTCTTTTCTCTTTTTAACCTTTTATTAGGGAAAATTTCAAACATACGCAGAAGTGGAGACATTAATATGATGAACTCCCCTACTCGTCAGCCTCCTCAATAATGACCAACTCATGACTAATCTTTTTTCCTCTTTTTCTTCCTATGCTTCTTTGTCTCCTTCTCGCATTGTTTGAAGGACTCCTGGCATCATTTATTTTTATCTATAAATATTTTACTACATATCTAAAAAGATATGGAAGCTTTACAATTATCACACCCAGAACAAAACCAACTACAATCTCTTCATGTCATCAGCATGTTCCAAAATTAGTAACACCACATCCAGCGTAATGTTTATCCGCAGTAGCAATTAGAAATAAAAACTGGCAGGGGCCCCTGGGTGGCTCAGTTAGTTAAGCTCTTGATTTTGGTGCAGGTCAAGATCTCAGAGTCCTGGGATGAGCCCGAGTCTGGCTCCCTGCTCAGAGGAGAGTCTGCTCCTGCTCCCTTTGCCCCTCCCCGTGCACACCCTTGCTCCCTCTCTCTCTCAAATAAATAAACAAAGCTTAAAAAAAAAGAAATAAAAACTGGCAGAAAAGTTTATATATATTTGATAACACTACAAGGTAGCAACTAGGAGATTAGAATATTAAACAGGGTATAGAAGGTCAGCCCAAGAGACTATAAGTGGTTAAGACTCATCAGTGAGACCTGTATCCTTGGGGCAAATAAAACATTATATGTTAATAAAAATAATTTTTTTAAAAAACAGTCTTAATCCTGAGCTTTCTGTTAATTAAACCAATAATTTCACTTAAAAAAACAAAACAAAGCAAAATAAAACAAAAGACTCATCCATGAATTCAGTTAAAGTCAATATTACAAAAAATAAACAAATACATAAAACAGAGAGTAGAAAATGTCAGAAGTAAAATGAGTTTTATCAATATAAGAGAGATGCCTTTGGAGACAGGCATTAAGGGGATTCTAACAAATTATACTTGAAAATACTTTGGCATTTGTTAATTTTTGATAGAGCCTATTTACCCTTTCTACTTTTTAAATTCAAGTTAGGGGTGCCTGGGAGGCAAAATCAGTTAGGCATCTAACTCTTGATTTCCACGCAGGTCATGATCTCAGGGTCTTGAGCTCAAGCCCTGTGTTCAGCTTGGGAATCAGAGGGACATCTGTCTGAGATTCTCTTCTCTCCCTCTGCCCCTCCCCTTATCCCCCTCATGTACTCTTGAAACAGATTAATTAATTAATTAATTAATAATAAATAAATAAATAAATAAATAGAATCTTTTTAAAAATTTCAAGTCAAGTTCACTCTATGGTTCCTTTATACAAGCTGGTTGCCCATATACATGGAACTACTTGTTTTACTGCAAAACAAAAAGGAAAACTCTTTATCAGTGACTTTTTTTCTCCTTAAAATAATGAGATTTACACTATCTGCCTTTTGCCACTATTAGTTGGTACCATTGGACATTATGAATTCCTATATCAATAATTAGCTCCAGAGACAGAGATATCACTTAAGACCTAAGGCCAACAGAACTGTGGGAGCACCTGGCTGGCTCAGTCAGAAAGCATGTGACTCTTGATCTGGAGGCTGTCAATTTGAGCTCCACACTGATGTAGAGATTACTTAAAAAGTAAAAATAAAAATAAGTAAATAAATAAGAAATAAAACCAACAGGACTATGAAATCAGTTGTGAAATCTTACCACTGTTTCTTGGGGTATTTCTCGCTTTTTAATTCAATATATCAACTATATATGTGACTATAACTGTTTTGACACAGTAATTAAATGTAAAGGTGAATATAACAAAATGTCATTGCTAAAGAAAATTTTAGTCTAAAGATCAGATGATGGATTTAAAATAACAACCAGAACCTGTCAAGGGCCATAAAAGTCGTGCAAAAAAAGACTAAAAATTTGAGGGTATGAATAACATTTAGATACCAAGATCAAAGGAGAGGAAGACTTAAAGATGGGTCCTGAATAATGGGCACTATTTTAAGAGATTGCAAGGAGTATAATCAATTCAGAATAAATGAGACTGATTCATTAATTCATTTAACATCTATTTGTTAAACAAGGAATGGCATTGTGTTAAATATGGTGGGAACACAGCCATGACCAAGATAGACAAAATCCCTGACCTCATAGAGTTTATAATGTTGTAAAGGAGGACAAACAACAAAAAGGTAAAATATTATAACTTATAATATAAATATTATAATAGTATATGTATTTTTTAAACCACAAGGTGATTTCAACTGGATACAAAAAGTGTATGTGGCTTTTTCTTTTTTTTAAAGATTTTATTTATTTATTTGACAGACAGAGATCACAAGTAGGCAGAGCAGCAGGCAGAGAGAGAGGAAGGGAAGCAGGCTCCTTGCTGAGCGTAGAGCCCCATGTGGGGCTCAATCCCAGAACCCTGGAATCATGACCTGAGGCTCCACACTCAGCTGGGAGTCCGTTTCTCTCTCCCCCTTTCCTCCACCCCCTACTCACACTAATCTTCTCTTTCTCTCTCTCTAAAAATAAATAAATAAATCTTTAAAAACAAAAGTGATGAAAGAAATAAACAGGGTAATGTAATTGATTGGATGGGGCTAGGGCAATTCTTTAGGTGAGATGATGTAGGAAAGACTCTCTTTCTATTGAGGCCTGGACCAGAAGTTGCCAAGGGAAAGTCAATGAGAAGTGCAAAAGCCCAAGACAGGTCTTGTTCAGAGGATAGAACAAAGGCCACCTACAAAAGGCCTCCACTCTTACTCTAGAAGTAATGGGGAGCCAGTGAAAGGGCTTACACAAGGATTATCACAATCTGACTTTTATATATTTTAAAGCTTATTCTGGTGGCTACGAGCAAAGTGGTAAGCGAAGGGGCTTCCTAGAGAACAGCAAAAAGGGGTAAGATGGAGTCTTATGGGAGAAATAAATGATAAGAAGGATGAATTCAGACAGCAGATTAGAGTTATATTGTAGAAGGCTTTGAGTGCTGGGATGGGGAGTAGAAATTTAATTTTGAAGAAAAGAGGAAGTCTTCGAGCTTTTTTTTTTTTTAAATTTGACAGCGAGAGATCACAAGTAGGCTGAGAGGCAGGCAAAGAGAGGGGGGGAAGCAGGCTCCCTGCTGAGCAGAGAGCCCGATGCGGGACTCAATCCCAGGACCCTGAGATCATGACCTGAGCCGAAGGCAGCGGCTTAACCCACTGAGCCACCCAGGCGCCCAGTCTTTGAGCTTTTTAAACAAAGGAAATGATTGTGGTTCTACTTTATGAAAACCATGTCATTAACAATTTGTTGGTCCAGAGAAAGGAGGGGCATGAAGATCAGATTGAAATTAATTATAGTAGCCTAGGAAACAGGTAATGAGGTCTGAACTAGGACTAGAGTAGGAAAAGTATAAAAAGAGTTAAGATGCACAAGACATTGTGGGAGAGGGAAACTATGAAATTTCTAAACTAATTTATTGAGGAGAAGACAAGTGGCAACATGGGATCAAAGAAGATTAAGTATGATGTATGATGGGGTTTCTTTCATCATTCAAAAGATCCCAAATGAGGAGCACCGTGTGTGTGTGTGTGTGTGTGTGTGTGTGTGTGTGTGTGTTTAGAAGGCATCTGCATAGACAACTCAGATGAGACCACAGAAGTGAAGTGAATACTCCTGCCAGGGAAGAGAGGAGAGAAAATGTTAACTAGAGCCAAGAAGAAAATTTGCCAAACCTTAGAGAGATAGGAAGAGGGAAAAGTCTGTAAAGAGGATAGAGAAGTATAAGAAAGGCAAGAGAAAAACCTGAGACATGTGTTGCAAACGCCCTAAAATAGGAGAACTCTCCAAAGGGTGGGAATGAGCACTAGTATTGAAGTGACAGAAGAAGTCAGGAAAACAAATAAATCTCTTTGAGTCATTAGTCATTTTCAAATCATATTTCAAGTTGATTCAATATCCTGGCTGCCTCAGATCTATACGGCTCAAGAGCTTCGTCAGCAGCTGTGTACAGGTATTGACGAGCTGCTGGCAAACACTTCGGGATTTCCATGTGAAGTCCATTGGTTGCCTATTAGTAGACAATGACGGCTTGGTGCTTCTCAGATGTTGAAGCATTTTCTCACAGTTCGGAGCCTAAAATCACTTTCCCAAAGCAACTTCCAGCTTTCAGAGTTTCAGACACCTTCTTGGCCACACTAATGGGTTACCCATTTCATGGAGTCTAAACGGGGTGGGAGTATATACATGAAACAGATCACTTTTTCTCCAAGCACTGTCTTCTGTATACTATGTCAAATTTCCCTTTCTGGTTGGGTAGAAAATCTCTTAATAAATTTCTGCACAACTTCCAAAAACTTTGTCTACTTAAAAATTCCAATCACGTATTAGAAGAATCACGTCTACTCTCCTGTACTGGAATGGCTTGTGGCCCAGGGGACTTGAAATAAACGAGTAGAGTCAGGCTGCTCTTTTAATCTTCCTCCCTCTCCCTCATTTTGGAGAAATAGAGACATGGAGAAATGCCTATCAGTAGGGCATCTCCTCCCTCTTCCTTTTTGGCATGATGGGTATTTCGGAGACAAGGGGGAGTAAGAGATATAGTAGGAAAATATGTAACTGGTGTCCAGTATGTTTCCGTGGATTGCTAGTTGCCTCTGCCAGTGTCGTGGTCTCAATCAACACGATGCATGTGTATTTTTCTTGTGTGATTTTAGCTTCACACTACTGTGTACCCCCTTTGGTGAGGGGAAGTTTCTCACTCTTCATTCTTCCTTTGCCAGCGGCCATGCCTTCACTGTCTCTGTACTAGTTATCGATTGCTACGTTACTTAATAGTTTAAAACAACATACATTTATTCTCCCACAGTTTCTGAGGTTCAGAAGTCCAGGGATGGCTTAATTAGGTCCTCTGCTTCAAGGCTGTTAATGAAGCTCAATAACTTTCATCTGCACACTTGACGGGAAAGAGATTTGCTTCTGTGCTCACATGGTTTTGGGTAGGATTCAGATCCTGGTGACCTATTGGATTGAGGCCCTCAGTGGCTAAGCCAACTATGGCCCTCCTTATCACATGGGCCTCCTAACACAGTTGTATGCTTCACCAAAGCATGCAAGCCAAGAAGGCTATGGAGAGAGTCAGCTAGCAAGATGTAAATCACAACCTTAGTAACAAAATCATGAAAGTGACATTCCATCACTTTTGCCATATTCTAGTAGTTAGAAGACAGTCACAGGGTGTGAATGTTAGGAGGCTGAGATCATTGGGGGCCATTTTAGAGTCAACCTGACATAGACATTTTTGGGTAATCCTGGACCACTCTCTTCCCCCTGCCCCCCCTCTATACCTAACTCCTTCACTTAGAGCCTCAGGAAGAACTGAGTTCCATGGCTGTGGTGGCTCATAGGTTGAGAATGGAACCCCTGGTTTGGGTTCAGGTCATGACCTCAGGGTCATGAGATGGAGTCACATGTGGAGCCCTCAATAAGCCCCCCACAGATCCCTGAGCTCTGTGGAGCTTGCCTTGGGTTCCTGCTGGGGGAGTCTGCTTGGGATTCTCTGCCTCTCTCTCTCTGCCCCTCCCTCCATGCTCAGGCACATGTGCCCCTCTCTCTCTTTCAAATAAATAAATAAAATCTTACCAAAAAAAAAAAAAAAAAAAAAGAACAGAGTTCCTCTTCTGCATCTTGCAAAGGCTATAATGAATCTGTCTGTGGTGAGGGGGTTCTCCCATTTTCCCAGGGACATTACACCACAATCTCTTTTCTCTGTTGTCACAATCAGTTCTAGCAAATCTCGTACCTTCAGAGTTCTCTAAACAACAGGACTAAGTATTCATATAGGCCTTGAACACTCCAGGGAGCATGAGTAAAACTTTGTCAGAAAGTGGACCATGCCCTCCACACTGAGAGGATCACAATTTAGCAATCCATCCAGAGAACAAGATGACAGTCTTCACACCTTGCAGGCAACCCCAAACTCTTAGAGACTTTCTTGGAGCCCTGGCTGATAGGGAACAGGAGGAAAAGCCACAGAACAACTCGCATGTAATGTTAGCCTTTTCCCCTCTTCCCATTGTTGTCTTACATAGACACACAAAGTGATGGACAGGTCAGTGGCTGGTGGCAGGGGCTGGGTCCTGTCACCTCTTATAAATGCTAGAGATGGAGGGAGGGAGGGGGTGAGGAGATTATGGGCTTCCCATCACTCAGTAGGACATGGGGGTGTGTAGAACTCTTTGGCCCCATTGTTGAGCCCCAATTGCCAATTCTGGGAGAAAGTTGCTCTAATCATCATCTTAAACATGCAAGACCCAGAAGAGCTTTAGGTAGGCATTCCCTGTAGCCTTGTCCACACCACTCACCTATAATCTGGGATCCTTGTTCTAAGGATCTAAGCAGTCCTAAGTACTGCTTCCATTTCTTCTGCATCCTACCACACTACATCTTTAGCTCACTTTTTTTTTTTAAGTGGTCATTTTGCCTATTCTTTCAGTTTGGGCTATGTACCCTCAGTCATTCTCTTTCTGTCCTATGTCTATTTAGTACCCTAAAATGAGGCAATCTCATCTATTTCCAAAGCCTCAATTACTCAATGACACTGGGGTCTGAGCTGGGATCTGAGCCAGGGTCACATCTCAATTTGTGCATCCTGATGTTTAAGTGCCTGCTCACAGGGCAGGCACAGGAGGGCTCCTTTGAAATGCTAAGTTATTTCTCATCTTCCAGAGAAGAATGAGGAATTCTAGATTCATTGAATGTTAAGATTAAAAGAAAACTCTGAGGTTATGTAAGGCAACTCTCTTCATTCTGTAGATGAACATCCTGAAGGTCACGTCATTTAGGAGAGGGTCAGACCAATTTGCCTGGCTTTCAGTATTCTGCCTTTTCCATTGTATAAAACAGTTATTGGGGAAAGAAGACAGAAATACTAAAATCGCACCATATTTATCAAAATGATACATATCACAGATATAGATGATGTGATTTTAACTGAATTGCTACATTTTTTAAGACTTACTTGAAAAGAGGTCCTAATTTTGCATATTATAAATAAATTATGCTACTTTGTTTTATGAGGATTGAAATCCAGCCACTTACACAATACCTACCAAAAGTACTTGCTTCTCCTATTACAATGTTTAGTGATCCATGTTGGGAGTGAGAGGGCAATTGAATCTTCCAGAATCTGGGAAAAGGAACATTTCTATTGCATCTGCCAGAAGGGAGACTCCATTTTAGTTAATAAGAACTTGGTATTAATTCAACATTTGGATGAGGTCCAAAGTCAGTTGCAATAAATCTTGATAACTACAGCTCATTTCAGGCCAGAACCAGGCAGTTTGTTTATTTTAAACGCTTGCTGGATGGGTTACTCCCCTGGGAAAATGACCTTGTTTTCATCTCAGGCCCAAGGGAAGCTTCTTACACTGTGGAATCTTATTCTAGAACATGTCTGGAAAGACAACAGTGGCAGCCTATACCTAGCTAGCATCATATCGTTCTCTGCAGCAGAGGTTTTCTTATTTTTTAAAATAAAAGGAAGATCAAAAAATGTTAACCCTTCCTCCCTCCCTGCCCCCACCAGCAGTCTGAAATCCCAGTTGAGAACTGCTGACCTACATAACTGCATTCCCTTTTACTTTCAGGGCACCACAGATGCTAGAGGTCACAACCCCCTTAGAGAGAAAGGAAACTCAGGTGAGTCTACAGCTCCTGGGTAAGGGTGAAACAGTGTGAGAGGTAAGCCTACTGCAAACAACGTGGGCTTTGGGATGAGCAGAAAGCAAGTTTGGATTGCTCTTCTGTAAACGTGGACCCCGTCTTCCCTCTAGGACTCCCTTCTTGTCTCCCTCCTCGGCATTCAAATAATAAAGCAAGCATTTACAATGCATGCCTTTCCTTAGGAAGCAAGCTTCTCCTGCACACACTTCTCATTTGTAAATACACCCTAGGTGATAAACATTTTCTGCTATTTTAGTCATTGACACAAATCAATGCATCAGGTAACTTTTTTGCTTTTTCTTAGACAGCAAGTTGAGCAAAGGAAGCTACAGAAAAAGAACTCTGTTGCTAGAAAGGGATAATTTTGGAGCATCTGACTTCACCTTAAGAGGCTTTGGAAAAGAGTTATAAAAACATGGATGTAGGGGCACCTGGGTGCCTCAGTGGGTTAAAGCCTCTGCCTTCGGCTCAGGTCATGATCCCAGGGTCCTGGGATCGAGCCCCGCATCGGGCTCTCTGCTTAGCAAGGAGTCTGCTTCCCTTCCTCTCTCTCTGCCTGCCTCTCTGCCTACTTGTGATCTCTGTCTGTCAAATAAATAAATAAATAAAAATTTTAAAAAAACATGGATGTAACCACGATCTCAGAGATCCTTATGTCTGGAGAAGAGAGGAGGAGAAAGGAAAGACAAAATGAGAAAAAAAGGGAGAAGGGTACAAAAGAAAACAGTGAAAACAAAATTAAAGTATGTCACTGTCTTACCTAGGGCACACCCACCATGCCACTGAGTTTACACATCATAAATAGTCACTCCATTTCTAGAGCAAGCTAGTCTGCCAATACAATCCTGTCCTCCTTCTGAGGTCGTGCAAAACTCATGCTGACCAGCACGCTTACCAGAGATACGTTAAGACCAGAGATACGTTTAATTGACTGAGCCTCCCGCTATCCGGGCGCCCGGATGGCGGGAGGCTCAGTCAATTGGGGCGCCCGGATGGCGGGAGGCTCAGTCAATTAAACGTCTGACTTTTGATCTCAGCTCAGGTCTTGATCTCAGGGTCATGAGTTTGAGCCCCATGTTGGGTTCCATGCTGGGCATGAAGTCTACTTCAAAAAAAATGGTGAAAATGCCAAGACAACTCAACGTGGGTATCGGGTAAAGCAGCCTAGGCTGGAGAATGGTACCCTGGGCTAGAGAGAGAATCTGTCAGGGATGCCGGGACTGCCCTGCTGCTTCTGCTGGTGTCACCTTCAGGGCAGGGGCAGGAATGGGAGAACAGAGAAGGAAAGGAAACTGCCTAAAGCTTCACACCCAGACTTCTAGACTGACCTCCTTAAGCACCTTCAGCCATCCCAGAAACAGACTCCAGACAAACAAGCAGACACCCTACACTAAATAGGAAAGGGGACTTCGAGTGCTCCATTTTCCTGAAAAACTTACTCAAGACACTCTGACCACAATAATAATGGTGGGGTGGATAGGGGGTGCCAGGAAGGAATAAGTCCAGTCCCAACTTCTAATATTTAGGAGGACAAAAGGAGTGACTTACCCACACAAAAAGTACAGCACCTGTCCATCTACATTGGGTAGGCTGAAAGGCTGATGGAGTTTTCTTGAAAAAACAGATTTTTCAAAAGTAAGTTTTGTCTTATTTTATTTTCTTTATTCACAATATTCAGTATCTATTAATGTTAAGGCATAAATAACCACTATTTTATTTAAAAAGTAGCTTCTTTAGTGAGCTACCCAAATTCTTTTGGGGTCTGGGCAATGCACTTAGTGCCTTCTGATTAGTCAACTGATAGGTGAGATATCAAACAAGTTTTGGCAAGGACTGGACCAAGCATCTATCATATCAGCCAAGATTGCCTCTACTTATAAAGTAATAGCAGAAGACAACAGACTGTCTTTATTTCCACTTTCATAACCTTAAAAGCTCAATTTAAAAAAGTTTGCACTGAAGCAATTTTTAAAAACATATTTTGCGGTTGGGTCTTTAATGTGAGAGAGTCTCTTCCAAATGGCTCGAATGTATAGCTTGGCAGAAGACAGAGGCTAGCAGCTTCACTTGTAGTTTATAATATATAAGGAGAGCAGATAACTGTCCTCGGGAGGTACTGTTCTAAAGTGTTACCATTACCACAGGTGTAGGTTCCTCAGAGAGAGACAAAGAACAGGAGGCAATGACTCTCATAGTCGTGTACTCAACTTTAAGAAAAATTAACTTATAAAAATAAGAGTTTATGGAACAGATGAATTTGGGGTGGTCAATCATGTTATGAAAGACAATCCCACACAGTAACATCAGCAAAATGGCAGACTAAGAAGCACCAGGTTCTCCATCCTTCACAGAGAAAGTGAATTAACAAATATATATGAACAAGAATACTTCTGTGAGAACTCTAGAGACCTACTGAGAAGGTACAGCATCCAGGCCAAAGCACAGAAAATGAAATAGGAAAATGAATAGAAAATGAATATGAAAATGAATAGAAAATTTTGGAAGTTTTGCATGTCTGTCCACCCCCTATGTGGCATAATGCCAGTGCAAGACAACTGGGAAGGAATTCCCCGTAACAGGATTTTTCCCTCTGGACAAAACAAAAAAGTAGACCATGTATCCAAAATTCTGTAGTCTGGGGTAGTCAGGAGAGCCTCACTCCAAATGCTGACTGGACTGAAGGCATAATTTGGAAGCTGCTGGAAACAGGCTTGTACCCAGGCACATTAGAACACAGTTCCACATGAAAATGTCAAGGGGAGCAGGAGCTCAAAAATTGTTTTAGAGGTCCTGGAACTCCTAGCCAGACTACGCAAAGCTTAGGAGGGGTGGTTTTTTCAAATCCCCAAATCTCAGCAAAAGATTAAGTGGCATACACAAAAAAAGCTCTGTGAGGAAGCAACAGGTAGAGGCAAGATAAGCAAGAAGGACAGTCAAAGGGGGGAAACAACAGAAAGGTAACCAGGTAATTAGAAATTCTAGAGGAGTACTCATTCTCAAGCTCCTCACGAGCACCCCAAAAATCATTATTAGCTGACTCTTAAAGACTCTCACCTTTCTGTTATCTTCCTTCTAGGACACTATGTGCCAGGATATTGGAACTACCATCATGGCTTGTAGTTTAAGGAATCCCCATTTCTCTGTCTGGCATTGGGAAGTGTGGAAAAGTTGCTCAAGCCCCAGCAGACAGAGAGAAGTCTGGCAGGTACTCAAAGTATTAAAATCTGAAAGCATATTCCCCCCAAAATGCTATTATTCTTAGAAATTAAATTTCATAACATTGATAGTACTCCTTTATACTTCAGAGAGCTTATGCCATGTACAAGATTGCTATTGCTAACCTGCCCAGATCCTTGGAAGAGAGTACCCGTCCTTCATCTATTGCAAGCTGGCTGCTAAATGCTCACCGCTACACCTTTCTCCCAGAACCGCCATGGTCTGACAGGAACTCCCTTGTTTGGGAATAACCTGGAAAGTTATAACTTCCCTCTTTAGGGGTAGCCTGTGGTCAATGACTGACAATTTAGGGGTACAAAAGCCTAGCCCCTTACCTCCATTTGGCACAATACTGTGGTACATTTTATTTATTTTTTTTTTTAGGATTTTATTTATTTATTTGACAGACAAAGATCACAAGTAGGCAGAGAGGCAGGCAGGAAGAGAGGGGGAAGCAGGCTCCCCGCCAAGCAGAGAGCCCGATGCGGGGCTCGATCCCAGGATCCTGGGACCATGATCTGAGCCGAAGGCAGAGGCTTTAATCCACTGAGCCACCCAGGTGCCCCTGTGGTACATTTTAAACTCTATAGCTCTCCATGGGATTGGTGAGGTCAGGCTTTAGCTGAAGATCTTTGCTTGGCTTTTCTCCCTGCCGTGTCCTGCTTCCCTCAGTTTTTTACAGGTGCTTTTTTCCCTGGGAGAACTCCTTCAATAACTTGCAAAAGAATCCCAGGCTCTGGCTCTGCTTGAAGAGAACCAAAACCAAGACATGGGGGAAAAAATAAATTTTTTTAAAATAAGCCTAAGAACCTAATTAGCATATAGGTTTTTAATAGAAAAATGCATTACAATTCAAATAACCAACACAAACATATTTTCTGAAGCCTGATCTATGCATCTAAAACTATATATTAAAAAACATATTCTTTCCCTTGGGGCGCCTGGGTGACGCAGTGGGTTAAAGCCTTTGCCTTTGGCTCAGGTCATGATCTCAGGGTCCTGGGATCAAGCCCCGCATTGGGGTCTCTGCTCAGCAGGGAGCCTGCTTCCTTCTCTCTCTCTGCCTGCTGCTCTGCGTACTTGTGATCTCTCTCTCTCTCTCTCTGTCAAATAAATAAATAAAATCTTTAAAAACAAAAAAACACACAAAAAATTCTTTCCCAAATTGTTCTGTAAATTAAATATGGTAAACAGATGCAAAGAAATGACTAAAGTCTTCTACTTCTGAGTCATCACAGACTAAATAATTAAAATTACCCTCTTGCTGGGGTGTCTGGGTGGCTCAGGTCTTAATCTTGGGGTCCTGGGACCCAGCCCAAGTTGGGCTCCCTGCTCAGCAGAGAGTTTGCTTGTCCTTCTCCCTCTGCTCCTCCCCATGACTCTCATGTTCTCTCTTAAATAAATAAATAAAGACTTTAAAAAATAACAAAACCGCCTTCTCACTGAGGGCAATAAAAAAATTGACAAAATATATTTTTTTAATTCTGCTTAAAAGCATTGGAGAGCTAATAAGATAGTAAAAAAAATACGAGATGAAATCCATGGAAAGATGAGACTTAGGAAGATGAACTAGAATTTAAGGGAACTTTTCTCCTGGAAGAATTCACTAATTCTATGCAGGTGAGGACAAAATGGTGACACACAAGGAGAAAAGTGACATGAACAAACCAGCAGAAACAACAGACAATTGAAGTAAAACCACAAAAGCTCCAGTGTTGGAGTTATCTGAGAATACTTTAAAACAAAAGGACTCATTAGATTCAAGGAAAAGATGAGATTAAAAATCTTAGCGGTGACTTGTAAATCGACATATATAATAGCAGATTAGAACTCAATGGGTAACACATTTAAATATGGTAGCAGGTAAGAAAGAGGGGAGAATTACTGAAATAAAAGAGATCAGAAGTTAAAAACCCTAAGTCCATAGTGAAGCATGAAGAGACAAATGGGCAGAAAACCTAAAAGAGAAGGTAAAAGACATAAAGTATAGAGTGAGAGTCTAACAAGAACAATACTTATATTTGGAGTCCCAGAGGAAAAGGAAAGATAAAAGCAACATTTGAAGAGAGAATGGCTGAAAGCATCTCAAAACTAACAAAACCAGATTGTAGGAAATTACAAATTCAGAGAATTAATTAACCAGATTTCTAAGGATAAATCTGTGAAATTTATCAGTTAGTTAAGTGGCCAACTCTTGATTTCAGCTCAGATCATGATCTCAGGATCCTAGGTTCAAGCCCATTGACAGGCCCTATGCTCAGCGGGGAGTCTGCTTGAGATTCTCTCTCTCTCCCTCTCCCTCTGTCCCTCCCCCACTCGATGCACACTCTCTCTGTCTCAAATGAATAAATAAATCTTTAAACAATAAATAAAACAATAAATATTTTAAACAATAAAATTTTGAAACAACTATTTTTAAATATCTGTAAAAATACATATATATATACTATCTATAGAATTGAAATAATAACGTCACAGGATTGTTGTAGGATCAAATGTAATATAGACATGATCTAGAAATTAATTATGATCTCAAGTGTTTTATTTTAGTGATAATTCTAACTTTATTTATTCACCAGGAAGAAAAATTCCCCCCAAAACCTTTATTTTATATAACAGTTTTTAAAATATTAGGTTAAAAAAAAACAACCTCCATTTAACTAATAGATTTGACTCATATAGCAAATACTCTTAATATGAGTTCTAATTTATTAATTCTGCTCCCTCTTAGCCTTTATAGTTTTTGAGTATAATATTTATCAATCTTAAGAGGTTGCTGGAATAATTTGGAATTATTGGAGCCAATGGGGTTTTTGGCGTGAAGAAAGGAATGTGGAAGGAAACCAGCAAGCCAAATGTATGACTGAAATTCAATAGTCTTTAAATGACTGTGGTATGGGATCAATATTTGTTTATATGCATGTGAAGATAGAGATCACGAAATTTCCAGGGTTTATGTGATGCCCAAATAAGTCTTTTTAAAAAATCCGTATCTGATTTAAAACAACAACTACAACAACCCTATTAGATAATTACTGAACATTTATAATGCCAGGAAGTTGGGAAAACAGAAAACTTGAAGCTAGCTCATAAACATTTTAATGATCTAATAAGAGTTATTTTCACCTACAGATATTGATCAGACTCCAGAAGAGGAGAGAGTATGCAGCCAAGTTTACTATCCTCATATGACCTATCTTGGCTGTTTATCTTTTTTGCCCTCTGCTGAAGTTCAAATCAAGACTTTCGTGTTCAAATAGGATAATTTACTGAGCGAATTAAACGAACTAGCTTCCAGAGCCAGATGAGCAAGGAGTACCACAAATATTTTGGTTTCTTCTGGGATGTTTTTCTGGAATCTTTAAGTGATTGGCAACATACTTTATACTGCACACAGAACCCTGTTACTCTTAAAGTTGTCATGTCTTGTTTGACAGTCACAGATATGATAGTTCTGGTTTTTTAAATTTTTTTTTCATTTTTATAAACATATAATGTATTTTTATCCCCAGGGGTACGTGTCTGTGAATCACCAGGTTTACACACTTTACATCACTAACCATAGCACATACCCTCCCCAATGTCCATTACCCCACCCCCCTCTCCTGATCCCCCTCCCCACAGGAACCAACAGTTTGTTTTGTGAGATTAAGAGTCACTTATGGTTTGTCTCCCTCCCAATCCCATCTTGTTTCTTTTCTTCTTTTTCTGCCCCCCTAGTCCCCCATGTTGCATCTCCACTTCCTCATATCAGGGAGATCATATGATAGTTGTCTTTCTCTGATTGAATTATTTCACTAAGCATGATACCCTCTAGTTCCATCCACGTCGTTGCAAATGGCAAGATTTCATTTCTTTTGATGGCTGGATAGTATTCCATCGTGTATATATACCACCTCTTCTTTATCCATTCATCTGTTGATGGACATCAGGCTTCTTTCCATAGTTTCGCTATTTTAGACACTGCTCCTATAAACATTCGGGTGCACGTGCCCCTTCTGATCACTATGTTTGTATCCTTAGGGTAAATACCCAGTAGTGCAATTGCTGGGTCATAGGATAGTTCTATTTTCAACTTTTTGAGGAATCTCCATGCTGTTTTCCAGAGCGGTTGCACCAGCTTCCATTCCCACCAACAGTTTGGAGGGTTCCCCTTTCTCCGCATCCTCGCCAGCATCTGTCATTTCCTGACTTGTTAATTTTAGCCATTCTGACTGGTGTGAGGTCATATCTCATTGTGGTTTTGATTTGTATTTCCCTGATGCCGAGTGATGTGGAGCACTTTTTCATGTGTCTGTTGGCCATCTGGATGTCTTCTTTGCAGAAATGTCTGTTCATATCCTCTGCCCATTTCTTGATTGGGTTATTTGTTCTTTGGGTGTTGAGTTTGATAAGTTCTTTGTAGATTTTGGACACTAGCCCTTTATCTGACATGTCATTTGCAAATATCTTCTCCCATTCTGTCAGTTGTCTTTTGGTTCTGTTAAGTGTTTCCTTTGCTGTGCAAAAGCTTTTGATCTTGACGAAATCCCAATAGTTCATTTTTGCCCTTGCTTCCCTTGCCTTTGGCGATGTTCCTAGGAAGATGTTACTGCGGCTGAGGTCGAAGAGGTTGCTGCCTGTGTTCTCCTTAAGGATTTTGATGGATTCCTTTCTCACATTGAGGTCCTTCATCCATTTTGAGTCTATTTTCGTGTGTGGTGTAAGGAAATAGTCCAACTTCATTTTTCTGCAAGTGGCTGTCCAATTTTCCCAACACCATTTATTGAAGAGGCTGTCTTTTTTCCATTGGACATTCTTTCCTGCTTTATCGAAGATTAGTTGACCACAGAGTTGAGGGTCTATTTCTGGGCTCTCTATTCTGTTCCATTGATCTATGTGTCTGTTTTTGTGCCAGTACCATACTGTCTTGATGATGA